>OX422212.1:565791920-566070716 GCA_949130495.1 Sambucus nigra | reverse complement strand
GGTGAATATTCTCAAATTTGGGTCATGCTCTCAAATCGGGTGTCCCGTGACCATGTGGTCAATCACTATGAGTTCAATTGGACTCCTGTGAGGTTTTGGCATCCCTCACGAGGCCATTTGAGGGATCCATGGGGTTTCTCTTCACAAGACACATTTTCAATCCTAAGTGTGGATATTCTCAAATTTGGGTTGTGCTCTCAAACCGGGGGATCCCGTGATCTTGCGATCGGTTCCTATGAGTTACATTGGTCACTTGAAAGGTGTTGGGTTGCTCACGGGTGTGTTTGGGGGGCGCTAAGGTGTACCCCCCCAAAGTCACATTTTCAAGCCTAATTGTGGATATTCTCAAATTTGGGTCGTGCTCTCAAATCGGGGGTCCTGTGACTATGTGATTGGTTTCTACGAGTTATATTGGACCGTACGTGGTATTGGCACCGCGCACGAGCCGTTTGGGTGGGTGCCAAGGGGTTTCACCCTGTAACGACATGCTTTCAAGGCTAAGTATGGATATTCCCAAATTTGGGTCGTGCTTTCAAATCTGGGGTCCCGTGACTGCGCGATCTGTTCATACGAGTAACACTGGACCCGTGCGAGGTGTTGGTACCGTCGGGGACATTTTGGGGGTGCCAAGGGTTTTTGTACCCCAACGTAATGTTTTCAGGCCTAAGTGGGGATATTCTCAAATTTGGGCTGTGATATCAAACCGAGGGTCCTGTGACCACCCGATCGGTTCCTACGAGTTACATTAGTCCCGTGAGAGGTGTTGGCGCTGTTCACTAGGCCGTTTAGGGGCCACCAAGGGGTTTCTCACCCTAATGACATGTTTTCAAGCCTATGTGTGGATTTTCTATGTTTTGGGTTGTGCTATCATATTGGGGGTCCCATGACCACGAGGATGGTTCCTACGAGGTGCATTGAACCCGTGCGAGGTGTTGACGCTGCTCAGAGGGACGATTTGGAGGCACCAAGGGGTTTTGCCCCCAAAGACATGTGTTTCAAGTCTAAGTGTGGATATTCTCAATTTTGGGTCGTCTCTTCAAACTTAGGGACCTTGTGGTGGGTTCCTACGAATTATATTGGACCCGTGCAAGGTGTTGGAGCCGCTCACGGGGCCGTTTGGTGGGCGCCAAGGTTCTTTGCCTCCCAACGACCCATTTTCAAGCTTAAGTCCATATATTCTGAAAATTGGGTCATGATCTCAAACAGGTGTCCCGTGACCACCCGTTCTGCTTGTACAGGTCATATGGTCCCGTACGAGGCGTTGGCATCGCTCACAGGGCCATTGGGTGGGTGCCAAGGGGTTTCGACCCCCGACGGCACGTTTTCACGCCTAATTGTGGATTTTGTCTTGTCATTATCTCAAATCGGGGGTCCTATGACAAAACAGTCGGTTCCTTTGAAATACGTTGGACCCGTGTGAGGTGTTAGGGCCACTCATGGGGCCATTTGGGGGGTACCGAGGGGTTTCTCCTCCTAACGACACATTTTCCAGTCTGAATGTGGATATTCCTAAATTTGGGTCGTGCTCTCAAACCGGGAGTCCCACGACCACATGATCGGTTCCTACAAGTTACATTGGACCCGTGCGAGGTGTTGGCGCCGCTCACGGGGCCATTTGGGGGGGGGGGGGGGGGGAGGGGGGCAAGGGGTTTCACCCTCCAATGTCACTTTTTCATGCCTAAGTGTGGATATTCTCAAATTTGGGTTGTGCTCTCAAATAGAGGGTCCCATGATCACAAGTCGGTTCTTACGAGTTACATTGGTACCGTTCTAGGTGTTGCTGCCGCTCACGGAACCGTTTGTGGGGAACCAAGGGGTTTCGCACGCCAAGGGAACATTTTATAGCCTAAGTGTGGATATTTTTAAATTTGGCCCGTGCTCTCAAACCGACGGTCCCGTGAATATGGGTCGAATTCTACGAGTTACACTGCTCACGGGGTTATTTTGGGGCACCAAGGGTTTGGCCCCCTAACGGCACGCTTTCAAGCGCAAGAGTGGATATTGTCAAAATTGGGTCATCCTCTCAAATCAGGGGTCCCCTGACCTTGTGGTCGGTTCCTATGAGTTACATTGGTCTCATACGAGGTGTTGGCGCAGCTCACGGGGCCATTTGGGGGGTGTCAAGGGGTTTTCCCCCTGAGGGCTTGTTTTTAAGACTAATCGTGGATATTCTCGAATTTGGGCCTTGCTCTCAAACTGGGGGTCCCGTGACCATGCGATCGGTTCCTATGAGTTGCATTGGATGCCTATGAGGTGCTAGCGCTGCTCACGGGTCCGTTTGGTGGGCACCAAGGGGTTTTTCCCCCAACGGCACATTTTCAAGCCTAAGTATGGATATTCTCAAATTTGGGTCGCGCTCTCAAGCCGCGGGTCCCGTGATGACACGATCGATTCTTAAAAGTCATAGTGGTCTCGTGAGAGGTGTAGACACTACTCAGAGGGACGTTTGGGGGGCATCACGGGGTTTTGCCCCCTAACGACACGTTTTCAATCCTAAGTGTGGATTTTCTCTATTTTTGGCATTGTTCTCAAACCGAGGGGCCCGTGACCACACAGTCGATCCCTATGAGTTAAATTAGACCCGTGCGAGGTATTGACGCCATTTTAGGGGAGCTAAGGGGGTTCTCCCCCAAACGACACATTTTCAAGCCTAAGTTTGGATATTCTCAAATTTGGGCCCTGCTCTCAAATCGGGGGTCCCGTGACCATGTGAACAGACTCTATGAGTTACACTGATTTAGTACAAGGTGTTGGCACTGATCACGAGGCCATTTGGGGGGTGACAAGGAACTTTGCCCCCCCAACGGCCCATTTTCAAGCGTATGTGTGGATTTTATCAGTTTTGGATCATGCTCTCTAATCGGGGGTCTTGTGACCAAGCGGTCGGTTCCTACAAGTTACATTGGACCCGTGCGAGGTGTTGGCGCCACTCACGGGGCCATTTTGGGGCGCCTAGGTTTTTCTCCCTATGACATCACGTTTTCAATCCTAAGTGAGAATATTATCAAATTTGGGTCGTGCTCTCAAATCGGGTGTCCCGTGACCACCCATTTGGTTCTTACGAGTTACATTGGTCCCATGCGAGGTGTTCGGGCCACTCATGGGGCCGTTTGGGGGCTCCAAGGGGTTTCGACTCCCAACGACATATTTTCAAGTCTAAGTGCAGATATTCTAAATTTTGGGTCGTGCTCTCAAATCGGAGGTGCCCTGACCATGTGGTTAGTTCCTACGAGTTACATTGGACCCGTGCGAGATGTTTGAGCTGCTCAGGGGACCGTTTGGTGGGCACCAAGGGCTTTTGCCTCCCAACATCACATTTTTAAGCATAAGGGTGGTTATTCTAAAATTTGGGCCGTGCTCTCAAACATGGATCCTGTGACAACGCGTTTGGTTACTACAAGTCATATTAGTCCTATACGAGGTGTTGGCGCCTCTCACGGGGCCATTTGGTTGGCGCCAAGGGGTTTTGCCCCCCAACGTCACATTTTCAAGTCTAAATGTGGATTTTATTTTTTGGTCGTGCTCTCAAATCTAGGGGGTTATGACCACGTGCTCGGTTCATACTAGTTACTTTGGACTAATACGAGGTGTTCGCGTCGCTCATTGGGCCATTTTGGGGGCGCTAAGGGGTTTCTCTCCCTAACGGCACATTTTCAAACCTAAGTGTGGATATTCACAAATTTGGGCCGTTCTCTCAAATCAGGAGTCCCGTGTCCATGTGGTAGCATTCTATGAGTAACATTGGTCTCATGCGAGGTGTTGGAATTACTCACGGGGCCGTTTTGGGGGTGCCAAGGGGTTTCAACCCCAACGACACATTTTTAAGCCTAAATGTGGGTTTTCTATGTTTTAGGTCGTGCTCTCAAACCGAGGATTCTGTGACTGTGCAGTTGGTTCCAACGAGTTACTTTGGACCCGTGTGAGGTGTTGGTGCCGCTCACGAGGCCGTTTTGGGGGGGCAAAGATATTTCTCCTTCCAACGACACGTTTTCAAGCCTAAATGTGAATATTCTCAAATTTTGGTCGTCCTCTCAAATCGGGGGTCCCATGACTACACGGTCCATTCCTACGAGTTACATTGGTCCTATACGAGGTGTTAGGGAAACTCATCGGGCCATTTGGGGGCCTCTAAGGGTTTTACCTCTCAACGACATGTTTTCAAGCCTAAGTTTGGATATTCTCAAATTTGGGCTGTGCTCTCAAATTCGGGGTCCCATATGCACGCGGTCAGACTCTATGAGTTACACTGATCCCGTGCGAGGTGTTGGCATTGCTCACGGGGCCGTTTAGTGGGAGGCCAGATGTTTTTCCCCCCAATGACACATTTTTAACCCTAAGTGTGGATTTTCTCCATTTTTACTCATGCTCTCAAATCGAGGATCCCGTGACGATGTGGTCGGTTCCTATGAGTTACATTGGATCCGTGCGAGGTGTTAGTGCCGCTTACGAGGCCATTTCGTGGGTACCAAGGGTTTTTCCCCACAATGGCACATTTTAAATCTTAAGTGTAGATATTCTCAAATTTGGATCATGCTCTCAAGCTGAGGGTCTCGTGATGACACAGTCAGTTCCTATAAGGCATATTGGTCCCGTATGAGGTGTTGACGCCACTCACAGGGCCATTTGGGGGTACCATAGGGTTTCTCCCCCAATGACACATTTTTAAGCCTAAGTGTGTATTTACTCTATTTTGGGCCTTGCTCTCAAATCGGATGCCCGTACGAGGTGTTGGCGTCGTTTTGGGGGCGCCACGGGGTTTCTCCACCTAATGGCACGTTTTCAAGCCAAAGTGTGCATATTCTCAAATTTTGGTCATGCTCTCAAATCGGGGATCCCATAACCACGTGGTCAAACTCTACAAGTTACACTAATCTCGTACGAGGTGTTGGCACTACTCACGGGGCCATTTGGGAGGAGGTAATGGGTTTTGCCCCCCAACGACACATTTTCAGCCCTAAGTGTGGATTTTCTCTGTTTTTAGTCGTGCTCTCAAATCGAGGATGCCGTGATGATACGGTCGATTCCTACGAGTTAAATTGGACCCGTGAGAGGTGTTGGTGCTGCTCACGGACCGTTTGGAGGGCGTCAAGATATTTCGCCCTCCGACATCATGTTTTCAAGACTAAGTGAAAATGTTCTCAAATTTGGGTTGTGCTCTCAAATCGGGGATTCCGTGATCACACAGTCGGTTCCTACGATTTACATTGGTCCCATGAAAGGTTTTGGGAACCACTCATGGGGCCATTTGGGGGGTGCCAAGGGGCTTCACCCCCTATCGACATGTTTTCAAGTGTAAGCGTGGATATTCTCAATTTTGGGTCGTGCTCTCAAACTGGGGGTCCCGTGACCAAGCGATATGTTCCTATGAGTTATATTGGACCCGTACGAGGTGTTGGTCCCACTCACGGGGCCATTTAGGGCGCGCCAATAGGTTTCTCCCCCAATGACACATTTTCAAGCATAATTGTGAATATTCTCAAGTCGTGGGTGCTGTGACCATGCGATCAGTTCCTACGAGTTATTTAGGACCCGTCGAGGTGCTGGCACCACTCAAGAGATCATTTGGGGGATCCAAGGGATTCCCCCCCCCCCCAACGGCACGTTTTCAAGCATATGTGTGGATATTTAAAATTTGGTTCGTGCTCTCAAATAGTGGGTACCATAGCCATGTGGTCGATTCCTACGAGTTAACTTAGTATCGTCCGAGGTCTTAACACTGCTCATGGGGCTGTTTTAGATGCGCGAAGGGGTTTTGCCCCTGAAGGACACGCTTTTTAGCCTATGTGTGGATATTCTCAAATTGGGATATTTCTCTCAAATCGGGGGGGCCCGTGACCACGCAGTCGGTACCTACGAGTTATGTTGGACCCTTGCGAGGTGTTGGTGCCGCTCATGGAGCCGTTTGGGGGCACCAAAGGGTTTCGGCCTGCAATGGAAAGTTTTCAAGTCTAAGTTTGGAGATTATTGATTTTGGGTCGTTCTCTCAAACCGGGTGTCCCGTGACCACGCAGTCTGTTACCGCTAGTCACATTGGTCCCATGCGAAGTATTGGCGCCGCTCATGAGGACGTTTGGGAGGCACTAAAGGGTTTTCCCCCAATAACACATTTTTTAGCCAAGTGTGGATATTTTAAAATTTGGGTCATGCTCCCAAATAGGGGATCCTGAACAACGCGATTGGTTCGTACAATTTACATTAGTCTCGTGCAAGGTGTTGGTGCCCCTTACGGGGCCATTTGGGGGCGCCACGACGGCACATTTTCAAGCCTAAGTGTGGATATTCTCAAATTTGGGTCGTGTTCTTAAATCAGGAGTCCCATGACCATGAGATCGGACTCTACGTGTTACATTGATACTGTATGAAGTGTTGGCGCTGCTCACGAGGCCGTTTGGGTGGCGCCAAGGGGTTTTGCCCCTTAACGATACATTTTCAACCATTAGTGTGTATTTTTTCTATTTTGGGTCATGCTCTCAAACTGGGGGTCCCTGACCACAAGTCGGTTCTGATGAGTTACTTTGGACCTGAGTGAGGTGTTGGTGTCGCTCACAGGGTTGTTTTGGGGGAGCCAAGATATTTCTCCCTCCAATGGCACGTTTTCAATCCTAAGTGTGAATATTCCCAAAATGGGGTCGTTCTCTCAAATCGGGGGTCCCATGACCACACACTCGGTTCCTACGATTTACATTGGTCCTATGCGAGGTGTTGGGGCCCATCACGGGGCCGTTCGGAGGGCACCATGGGGTTTCACCTCCCAACGGCACGTTTTCAAGCCTAAGTATGGATATTCTCAAATTTGGATCGTGCTCTCAAATCAGGGGTCCCTGACCTTGCGATCAGTTCCTACGAGTTACATTGGTCCCGTAAGAGATGTTGATGCCGCTCAAGTGGCCGTTTGGGGGGCACAATGGGGTTTCTCCCTCCAGAGGTTTACTTTGAAGCCTAAGATTGGATATTGTCGAAGTTGGGCCGTGCTCTCAAATCGGGGGTCCCGTGATCACGTGGTCGATTCCTACGAGTTACATTGGACCTGTGCGAGGTGTTAGGGCCACTCATGGGGCCCTTTGGTGGGAACCAGGGGTTTTTACCTCCCAACGACACATTTTGAAGCCTAAGTGTGGATATTCTCAAATTTGGGTCATGTTCTCAAGCCAGGGGTCCCTTGATGACAAAGTCGGATCCTACAAGTCATATTTGTCCCGTATGATGTGTTGACGCCACTCAGAGGGCCATTTGGGGGGCACCACGGGGTTTTTCCCCCAAATGGCACGTTTTTAAGCCTAAGTGTGGATTTTCTCTATTTTGGGCCTTGGTCTCAAACCGGGGGCCCGTACGAGGTGTTGGTGCCATTTTAGGGGCACCAAGGGGTTTCTCCCCCTAACGACACATTTTCAAGCCAAAGTGTGGATATTATTAAATTTGGGTCGTGCTCTCAAATCGGGGGTCCCATGACCTCGCAGTCAAACTCTACGAGTTACACTGATCCCGTGCAAGAGGTTGGTGCTGATCACAGTGCCGTTTGGGAGGAGGCAAGGGGTTTTCCCCCAACGACACATTTTTAGTACCTAAGTGCGGATTTTCTCTATTTTTGATCGTGCTCTCAAATCGGGGATCCCGTGACCACACGGTCAGTTTTTATGAATTACATTGGACCCGTGTAAGGTGTTGGTGCCACTCACGGGGCCATTTTGAAGGTGCTAAGGTATTTTGCCCCCCGACATCACGTTTTCAAGCCAAAGTGAGAATATTCTCAAATTGGGTCATGCCCTCCAATCGGGGGTCCCGTGACAACATAGTCTATTCCTACGATTTACATTGATCCCATGTGAGGTGTTGGGGCCACTCATGGGGTCGTTTGGGGGGCGCCAAGGGGTTTCACCCCGCATCGGCATGTTTTGAAGCCTAAGTATGGATATTCTCAATTTTGGGTTGTGCTTTGAAATTGGGGCTCCAGTGACCATGCTATTTGTTCCTACGAGTAACATTGGACCCGTGCAAGGTATTGGCACCGTTCACTGGACCGTTTGGGAGGCGCCAAGGGGTTATGCTACCCAATGACACATTTTCAAGAATAAGTGTGGATATTCTCAGATTTGGGTCGTGTTCTCAAATCATGGGTCTTGTGACCACGCGATCGGTTCCTACGAGTTACTTAGAACCCGTACGAGGTGTTGGCACCGCTCACGAGACTGTTTGGGAGGCTCCAAGGGGTTATCACCTCCTAATGACACATTTTCAAGAATACGTACGGATATTTCAAAATTGGTTCGTGCTCTCAAATCGGGGGTCTCGTAACCACGTGGTCGATTCCTACGAGTTACATTGGTCTCGTGCGAGGTGTTGGCACCACTCATGAGGCCATTTTAGATGCGCCAAGGGGTTTTGCCCTTCAAGGGAACATTTTGGAGAGTAAGTGTGGATATTTTCAAATTGGATCGTGATCTCAAATCAGGGGTCCCTTGACCACGCAATCGGTTCTTACGAGTTACATTGGACCCGTGCGAGGTGTTGGTGCCTCTCACGGGGCCGTTTGGGTGAACCAAAGGCTTTTGGCCTCTAACGTCTAGTTTTCAAGTCTAAGTGTGGATATTATCAAATTGGGGCCGTGCTCTCCCATAACCACGCGGTCTATTAACATGAGTCACATTGTTCTCGTGTGAGGTATTGGCGCCGCTCACGAGGATACTTGGAGGGAACCAAGGGGTTTTGCCCCCAACGACACGTTTTACAGCCAGGTGTGAATATTCTAATATTTGGGTCATGCTCCCAAATCGGGGGGCCCAAACAATGCGATCTGTTCGTACGAGTTACATTAGTCTCATGCAAGGTGGTGGGGCAGCTCACGGGGCCATTTTGGGGGCGCTATGGGGTTTCTCCCCCTAACAGAACGTTTTCAAGCCTAAGTGTGGATATTCTAAAATTTGGGTTGTGCTCTCAAATCGGGGTCCCACGGCCACGCGGTCAGAATCTATGAGTTACACTGATCCCATGCGAAGTGTTGGCACTGTTCACAGGGGAAGCAATGGGTTTTGCCCTCAACAACATATTTTCAACGGTAAGTGTGGATTTTCTCTATTTTGGGTCATGCTCTCAAACCTGGGGTCCCGTGACCACGTCGTTGATTCCTACGAGTTACATTGGATCCGTGCGAGGTGCTGGTGCCGCTCAAGGGTCCGTTTTGGGAGATCCAAGGTATTTCTCCCTCCGACGTCATGTTTGTAAGCCTAAGTTATAATATTCTCAAATTTGGGTTACCTTGTAAAACTCGGGGTCTCTTCACCCCACAGTTGGTTCCGACGAGTTACAGTAGTCGCATGCGAGGTGTTGGGGCCACTCATGGGTCCGTTTGGGGGCGCCAAGGGGTTTCTCCTCCCAACGGAACGTTTTCAAGCTTAAGTGGGGATATTCTCAATTTTTGGTCGTGCTCTCAAACTGGGGGTCCCATGATCACACGATCGGTTCCTACGAGTTACATTAGACCTGTGCAAGGTGTTGGCACCGCTCACGGGGCCGTTTGGGGGGCACCATGGGGTTTCACACCCCAGTAGCACATTTTCAAGCATAAGTAGGGATATTCTCAAATTTTGGTCTTTCTCTCAAACCCTGGGTCTCATGACCACGCGATCAGTTCCTATGAGTTACATTGGACTCGTTCGAGGTTTTCTTACTGCTCACGAGGCTGTATGGGGAGCACAAAGGGGTTTCACCCCTACTAGTCCATTTTTAAGCCTAAGTGTGGATATTCTCAAATTTCGGTCCTGATCTCAAATCGGGGGTCCCAAAACAACGCGCTCAGATTCTACGAGTTACACTGATCCCAAGCGACATGTTGGTGCTTCTCACGGGGCCGTTTAGGGGGAGGTAAAGGGTTTCACCACCCAATAGCACGTTTTTAATCCTATGTGTGGATATTATCAAATTTGGGTCATGCTCTCAAACCGGGGGCCCCATGACCACGCGATCATTTCCTACGAATTACGTTAGACCAGTGCGAGGTGTTGGTTCCCTTCACCTAGCCATTTGGGTGGCGCCAAAGGGTTTCGCCCACTAATGGCACATTTTCAAGCCTAAGTGTGGGTATTCTCAAATTTGGGACCGTGCGCTCAAATCAGAGGTCCCGTGAGCAAGCGGTTTGTTCCCACAAGTCACATTGGTCTCGTTCGAGGTGTTGAAGAGACTCACTGGGACATTTGGGGGATCTAATGGGTTTCGCCCCGAATGACACATTTTCGAGCTTAAGTGTAGATATTCTAAAATTTGGTTCGAGCTCACACATCGGGGGTCCCATGGCCATGCGATCGGTTCCTACGAGTAACATTGGTCCCATGCAAGGGGTTAGTTCCGCTCACGGGGTCATTTGGGGGGCCCTAAGTGGTTTCACCCCCCAATTGCATGTTTTCAGGCCTAAGTGTTGATATTCTCAAATTTGGGTCTTGCTCTCAGGCCGACGGTCCTGTGATGACACGGTCGGTTCCTACAATATATATTGGTACCGTGCGAGGTGTTAACGATGCTCACGGGGCCGTTTGGGGGGCACCACAGGGTTTTGCACCCCAACGGCCCATTTTCAAGCCTAAGTGTGGATGTTCTCTATTTAGGGCCTTGCTCTGCAAATAGGGGGCCCGTGACCATGCAGTCGATTCCTACGAGTTACATTTGACCCGTGTGAGGTGTTGGCACCATTTTGGGGGTGCCAACGGGTTTCTCCCCCTAATGGCACATTTTGAAGCCTAAGTGTGGATATCCTCAAATTTTGGTCGTGAGCACGTAGTCGGACCCTACGAGTTACACTGATACTGTGCGAGGTGTTGGCGCTGCTCACGCGATCATTTAGGGGGCGGTAAGGGGATTCGCCCCCTAATGGCACGTTTTCAAGCCTACGTGCAGATTTTCTCTATTTTGGGTCGTGCTCTCAAACTGGGGTTCCTCTGACCACGCGGTTCGCTCCTACGAGTTGCTTTGGATAGGTGCGAGGTGTTGGCACCGCTCACGGGGCCATTTTGGCGGCACCAAGATATTTCACCCTCCAACGTCACATTTTTAAGCCTAAGCGAGAAGGTTCTGAAATTTGGGCTATGATCTCAAATCAGGAGTCCCGTGACCACACAGTCAGTTCCTATAAGTTACATTGGTCCCATGCGAGGTGTTGGGGCCACTCATGGGGCCGTTTGGGGGGTGCTAAGGGGTTTCACCCCCAATGACACATTTTCAAGCATAAGTGTGGATATTCTCAGATTTGGGTCATGATCTCAAACTGTGGGTCCCGTGACCACACGATCGGTTCCTACGATTTACTTAGGAACCGTGCAAGGTGTTGGCACCTCTCACGAGATCGTTTGGGGGGCTCGAAGCAATTTCGCCCCCCAAGGTTACGTTTTTAAGCATACGTGTGGATATTCTCAAATTTGGTTCGTGCTCTCAAATTGGGGGTCCCGTAACCACGTGGTCGATTGCTATGAGTTACATTAGTCCCGTGCGAGCTGTTGGAATCGCTCATGGGGCCGTTTTTTATGTGCCAAGGGGATTCGCCCCCCAAGGTCACTATTTTATCCCAAGTGTGGATATTCTCAAATTAGGGTTGTGCTCTCAAACTGGGGGTCCCGTGACCACGCGGTCTGTTCCTATGAGTTACATTGGACCAGTGCGAGGTGTTTATACTTCTCAGAGTGCCCTTTGGGGGCGCCAAAGGGTTTCGGCCTCCAATGATACGTTATCAAGCCTAAGTGTGGATATTGTCAAATTGTGTCCGTGCTCTCAAAATGGGGGTCCCGTGACCACGCGGTCTATTACCACGAGTCTCATTGGTCCCGTTAGAGGTATTGGCACCGCTCACTAGGACGTTTGGGGGGCACCAAGGGGTTTTTCCTCCAACGACATATTTTCCATCCTAAGTGTGGATATTCTAAAATTTGGGTTGTGCTCCCAAATCGTGGGTCCCTAACAATGCGATTGGTTCCAACGAGTGGCATTAGTCCCGACCAAGGTGTTGGTGTCACTCACGAGGCCATTTGGGGGGCAAGGGGTTTTGCCCCCTAACAACATGTTTTCTGGCCTTAGTTTTGATATTCTCAAATTTGGGTCGTGCTCTCAAACCAAGGGTCCCTTAAGCATGCGATCGATTCCTACGAGTTGAATTGGACCCATGCATGGTCTTGGCACCCCTCACGGGTCCACTTGGTTAGTGCCACGAAGTTCCCCCCCCCCCCCCTAATGGCACGTTTTCAAGCCTAAGTGTGGATTTTCTCTATTTTGGGCCTTGCTCTCAAATGGCACGTTTTTGATCCGTGCCAGTTGTTTTCACTATTTTGGGGGCATGAAGGGGTTTCTCCCCCTAACGACATGTTTTAAATTCTAAGTATGGATATTCTCAAATTTGGGACTTGCTCTCAAACCAGGGGTCCCATGACCACACAGTTAGTTCCTGTGAGTAACATTGGTCCCATGCGAGGTGTTGGGGCACTTAATGGGGCCATTTGGGGGCGTCAAGGAGTTTCATCCCCCATCGACATGTTTTCAAGCCTAAGTGTGGATATTCTCAATTTTGTGTCGTGCTCTCAAATCGGGGGTCCCGTGACCACGCAATCGGTTCCTACGTGTTACATTTGAACTGTGCGAGGTGTTGGCGTTGCTCACGGCATCGTTTGGGGGGCTCCAAGGGGTTTCTCCCACCAAGGACACATTTTCAAGGATAAGTGTGAATATTTTCAAATTTGGGTCGTGCTCTCAAACCGTGGGTCCCATGATGACGCGATCAATTCCCACGAGATACATAGGACACATGCGAGGTGTTGGCTCTACTCACGAGGGTGTTCTAAGGGGTTTCTGATAAGAACCCAAAATTGTACATTTTATACCGCGAATAGACGTCCTTTAGTTGCTAATTCTCGGCAATATGGGTCTTATGTGCTTAAATGTTTATCTTATAGGTCAGATGTCCGTTTGCGGTGTTAAAAGCTATATATCAAGGCAAATGCGCATTGAATGGAGCTAAATACCCTTATTTCGTATCCTAGCCTACCCTAAACCCAGCCTAAACCTACCCCTAACCCCAATGTATGTTTAGGTTGTGCTCTTTTTATATTTTTTAGATTTTTCGTTTGAGTCATTTTTATTTTTAAGATTTATTTTTGATTTATTTAGGATTTCTAGGTTTTATTTTAATTTTATTAGTGTAATTTTATTTTATTTTTATTAGTTTCTAGTTTTATTAGGATTAGTTTTTAGGTGTTTATTTTTAGTTTATTATATTTTATATTTTTTAGGACTTTAGTTTTCATTTAGATTTTAAGTTTTTATTTTCTTTGTTTTATTTTAGTTTTTATATAAGCTTAGGATTTTATTTTTTTAGTTTTAATATTTTTATTTTTTATTGTTTTTAGTTTTTTTTTTTTTTTTTAGTTAGATTTTATTTTTACTTTTAGTTTTATTTTAGTTGAGTCTTTATTATTTTAGTTGGGTACAAATTAAACACACACACACAAACATCCTACACTCACATATATCCTAAACTAATACCACACCCTCATCCCCACCATACACCCTACACCTCACACACACACTAATCCCCCACACATCATCTTCTTCCCAACTCACCTTCTCTCTTCTCTCCTCTCTCCTCTCTCCAAACTCCATTAACAAACTATACCCTCAACCACCTCCGACCCTAACCTCAAACCTGTAACCACGAACCTCCCATCATACCCTTAAATCCTGCCATAACCGTAACTCCAAAACCCCTCTACCCCAGCTCCGATTGCAACCCCATTCCGGTAACCTGCTTCCCCATCATCCCAAACCACCAGCGCAACCACCTAACCCACCGATCTGTTCCAACCCCAAACCACCATGGTCGATCCAGCCGTCGACCCGAAACTGCGACCGTCGACCCCCTTCTCTTCGGCAGCGCCCCTCTGGCCTGAAATCGCTCGAACCCGAAGGCGCCCAGTAACCCATCGCCCCCTGATCCGATTACCTAACACCTGTCGGCAAGGACCCATCGTCGTCCAGACCTTTTGCAAGATATCCCGAACCACCACGCAAACCGGACCTCACTCCGACCCTTACTTGAATCCAAGCCCTTACCCAATTTCAAAATGAAGACCCATTTCAACTCAAAAGTCTAAATCGACTTCTACCTGCCAAATACAAACCAAAACCAAAGACAAAATCCCATATGTTTTCTAATATCTTTTACCCCACTTATACCCATTTTACCCCAACCCCTTTTTAACCAAATCAGATTATTATCTCCATTACCCCACTTCCCAAATATCCTCACACCTCACACCCCATGCACATGTGCTCACACCTCTCACACATGTTCACCCTAGCCCATTACCAAAAATACCCCTTAGCCCATGTGTGCCATGCATCTACAATAAAATAAGACTCAAGACCCCAAAGAAAAAAAGATGGAAGATGATATCATAGAGAATTCTAGAGAGAGAGAGGTTAGATTAGAAAATAAATTAGGAAATTATTTTTGTAAATAGTTTTTCTTTTTCTTTTTAGAGATTATTGAGTGATAAATTGTGAGTAGTTCAATTGAGTATTATATTGAGTTGATTATTGTTGGATGCACATATGGGATGGATTGTGCTTGATTTCACGGAAATAAGAGTTCAATTTCACTTCAAGAGATTGGGTTTGATTGTTATTTTTTCTTCTCATTTATTTTATGCCTTTGATTATTAATTTATCAAATCTCGTACCATGTTAGGCTAATTCCCCTTTCAAGGGGTGGGGGAAAACCCTTATTTGATGTTGTTTGAGTTTAATTAGTTGAAAATTCCCTTTGAATATTAATTTTGATCCCTCACCCTTAAATATACCCCTCGAGAGAGGGTAAATGATTTTTGAGAGAAAATTGAAATTCTAGTCATAATACCCATTTTAGATTCGAACTAGAGATAGGGGTTTCTTAAGTGGGGTATTATTACTTGAATTTCAACTCTAAAATTATTTTCTAAGATTTACATAAATTTTAATTGATCGATCCTAGCGGGTGATTAATTAAAAGGAGTGTAGATCTATTTTCTAGAGTTGTGGGGTGTTAAACTTAGTTTTCTAAAATGTTACTATTAAAATTACATTTGCAACGAGAGTTGATTTGTAATTTTGATATTAATTTGGAAGAATTCAATTAATTAAATTAATTAGTTAGAATAGCAAAAATTTATGGAGTAATCCCACTCCTTGATTGGTCTCACATTTATTTACCTCATTTATCTCATATTTTAGTGTTAGACTTTATTTTCCATTTTAGTTATTTTTTTTAGTTTGTAATTTGATCTTTCTTTTTAGTTTTGTATTTTTTCACCTCACCTCACCTAATAGTTTTAATATTTGAAAAATGCTAAAAAAAATAGAAAAAGCAAAGCCCCCAAAAAAGAAAATAAAAGTGAATTACAATTGAGTTTGTCTCTAGCTTACCCCCTTGATGTGGATTGATACCCTTACTTACCTCTACACTTTAGATTGTTATATTTTGTAGGTATTATAAGGTTTTGACTAACTTGGCTTCATACAACGACACACAAAATAACAAAGTTATCAGTTTCGCCCCCCCAACTGAATATTTTCAAGCATACGCGTGAATATTCTCAGATTTGGTTCGTGCTCTCTAATCGGGGGTCCCGTAACTACACGGTCGATTCCTACAAGTCACGTTGGTCCCGTGCGAGGTGTTGGCACCATTCAAGTGTGGATATTCTCAAATTTGGTTGGTGCTCTCAAACCGGGGGTCCCGTGACCACGCGGTCGGTTCCTACGAGTTACATTGGACCCGTGCGAGGTGTTAGTGGCGCTCATGGGGCCGTTTGGGGGTGCCAAAGGGTGTCGGCCTCCAATGTCGAATTTTCAAGACTACATGTGGATATTCTATAATTTTGTTCGTGCTCTCAAACTGGGGGTCCCATGACCGCGCGGTCTTTCCCCATGAGTCACATTGTCTCGTGCAAGGTGTTAGCACCGCTCAGGGGGATGTTTGTGGGGGGGGGGGGGGGGGCACGGGGTTTCATCCCCAATGACACATTTTTAGTCTAAATATGGATATTCTAAAATTTGATTCATTCTCCCAAATCGTGGCTCCCGAATAATGCGGTAGGTTCCAACGAGTTATATTATTACCGCGGAAGCATTTGGTGATACTCATAGGGACGTTTGGGGGGTGCCAAGAGGTCTCTCCCCCCAACGGAACATTTTCAAGCCTAAGTGTTCATATTCTAACATTTGGGTCATGCTCTCTAATCGAGGGTCCCCAGAGCATGCAGTCGGTTCCTACAAGTTTCATTGGACCCGTGCGTGGTGTTAGCGCAGCTCACGGGGCCGTTTGCTGGGCTCCAAGGGGTTTTGACCCCCAACGACATATTTTCAAGGATACGTGTGGATATTCTCAAAATTGGGTCGTGCTCTCAAATCGAGATTCCCGTGATGACACGATAGGTTCTTACAAGCCATATTGGTCTCGTGCGAGGTGTTGACATCGCTTACCGTGCAGGCACCACGGGGTTTTGCCCCCCAATGGCACATTTTCAATCCTAAGTGTGGATTTTCTCTATTTTAGGCCTTTAATTAAAATTAGGGGGCTCGTGTCCATGCGGTCGGACTCTATGAGTTACACTGATCCCGTGCGAGGTGTTGGCACTGCTTAAGAGGCCGTTTGGGAGGCGATAAGGGGTTTCACCCCCAATGGCAGGTTTTCAAGCCTAAGTGTGGATCTATTTTTGGTCATGCACTCAAACCGGGGGTCCCGTGACTACGCGATCAGTTCCTACGAGTTACATTGGACCCATCCCATGTAAGGGGTTAACGCCGCTCACGGGGCTGTTTGGGGGGCGCCAAGAGGTTTCCCCCCCAATGGTACATTTTCAGGCCTAAGTGTGGATCTTCTCAAATTTGGGTCCTGCTCTCAAGCCGGCGGTCCCGTGATGACAGGGTCAATTCCTACAAGTCATATTGGTACCCTGCGAGGTGTTAACGATCCTCACGGGGCCGTTTGGGGGGCACCACGGGGTTTTGCACCCCAAAGGCACATTTTCAAGCCTGAGTGTGGATGTTCTCTGTTTAGGGCCTTGCTCTGAAAATGGGGGGCCCATGACCATGCAGTCGGTTCCTACGAGTTACATTTGACCCGTGTGAGGTGTTGGCACCGTTTTGGGGGCGCCAAGGGGTTTCTCCCCCTAAGGGAACGTTTTGAAGCCTAAGTGTGGATATTCTCAAATTTTGGCCGTGACCACGTAGTCGGACTCTACGAGTTAGACTGATATCGTGTGAGGTGTTGGCGCTGCTCACGCGGCCATTTGGGGTGGCGGTAAGGGGATTCCCCCCCTAACGACACATTTTCAAGCCTATGTGTGGATTTTCTCTATTTTGGGTCGTGTTCTCAAACCGGGGTTCCTCTGACCACGCGGTCCGCTCCTACGAGTTAAATTGGAAAGGTGCGAGTGTTGGCACCGCTCACGGGGCCATTTTGGCGGCACCAAGATATTTCACCCTCGAATGTCACATTTTCAAGCCTAAGTGAGAATGTTCTCAAATTTGGGTCGTGCTCTCAAAACGAGGGTCCCATGACCACACACTCGGTTCCTACGAGCTACATTGATCCCATACGAGATGTTGGGGCCATTCATGTGGCCGTTTGGGAGGCACCAAGGGATTTCGCCACCTATCAACACGTTTTTAAGCCCAAGTGTGGATATTTTTAATTTTGATTCGTGCTCTCAAATCGGGGGTCCTGTGACCTCACGATCGGTTCCTAATGTGTACATTGGACCCGTGCGAGGTGTTAGCATAGCTCACGGGGTCGTTTAGGGTCGCCACCCCCAATGACACATTTTCAAGCATAAGAGTGGATATTCTCAAATTTGTGTTGTGCTCTCAAACCGTGGGTCCCATGACCACGCGATCGATTCCTACGAGTTCCATAGGACCCGATGAAGTGTTGGCACCGCTCCCCCCAATGGCACGTTTTCAAGCATACGTTCGGATTTTCTTAAATTTGGTTCGTACTCTCGAATCGGGGGTCCCGTAACCACGCTGTCAATTCCTACGAGTTACGTTGATCCAATGTGAGGTGTTGGCACTACTCACGAGGCCGTTTTGGAAGAGCCAAGGGGTTTCGCACCCCCCCCCAAGGGTTTATTTTCAAGTCTAAGTGTGGATATTATCAAATTTGTGTCGTGCTCTCAAATCGGGGGTCCTGTGACCACGCAGTCGGTTCCTTCGTGGTACATTGGACCCGTGCGAGGTGTTTGTGCTGCTCATGGGGACGTTTGGTGGTGCCAAAGGTTTTCGATCTGCAACGACACATTTTCAAGCCTAATTATGGATATTCTAAAATTTGGGTCGTGCTCTCAAACCGGGGGTCCCGTGACCATGCGGTCTGTTCCCACGAGTCACATTTGACCCGTGTGAGGTGTTGGCGGCACTCACGGGGACATTTGGGGGGAGCCAAGGGGTTACGACCCCCCAACGACACGTTTTCAAGCTTAAGTGTTAATATTCTCAAATTTGGGTCGTGCTCTCAAATTGAGGGTCCGTCGAGCATGAGGTCGATTCCTACGAGTTTCATTGGACCCGTGTGTTGTGTTGGCGATGCTCAGGGGGCCGTTTGGTGGGAGAAAGGTTCTAAAAAATGCGGGGCGTGATTGAGGTGTGGAGGCCAAGCCTTAAAGCCTTAGAAGCCTAGGCGGGCCTAGACGTAAAAAGGCGTGAAAAGGCGTTTAGGCCTTCTTAATATATTTTAATATTTTTTAACCATAACAAGGCTATTAAAATACAAAAATTGCATATATCATAAAAATATGTCAGAATATATGCAAATTAAAATACTATTTTATTATTTTGGATGAGATAATGGTCCGGTTTGTAAAGAAATTCTTTAAAAGGCGACATCGTTTCACTAAAGCATTGTTGTTTTTAGAAAAAAATGCGTTTTAAGGGTTTTACCAAGAATAAGGCGTGAAAAGCGTAAGGCGAGGCGTTTCTCCCAAGCCTTAAGCCTAGGCGGGCCTAGGCGGAGCCTAGGTGGGTTTTTTAGAACAGTGGGTGGGAGCAAAGCGGGTTTGACCCCCCCCCCCCCCCAAATCATATTTTAAGGCCTAAGCGTGGAAATTCTCAAATTTGGGTTGTGCTTTCAAATCGGGGGTCCCATGATAACACGGTCAGTTCCTCCAAGTCAGAATTCTCCCATGCAAGGTGTTAACGCCGCTCATGGGGACGTTTGCAGGGAAGCACGAGGTTTCTCATCCCAATGGAATGTTTTAAAGACTAAGTGTGGATTTTCTCTATTTTGGGCCTTGCTTTCAAATGGGGGGGGGGGGGGTGGGGGTGGCCGTGACCACGCGATTGGTTCCAATGAGTTACATTATACTCGTGCGAGGTGTTTGTACTGCTTTTGGGGCGCCAATGAGTTTCTCCACCTAATGGACCATTTTCAATCCTAAGTGTGGATATTCTCAAATTTAGGTCATGCTCCTAAATCGGGGGTCCCGTAATGATGCGGTCAGATTCTGCGAGTTACACTGATCCCGTTCGAGGTGTTGGTGCTGCTTATGTGGCCATTTTGGTGGCCGGTATTGGGTTTCGCCCCCCGACGGCATGTTTTCAAAACTAAGTGTGGATTTTATCTATTTTGGGTCGTGATCTCAAATCGGGGTTCCCGTGATTTCGTGGTCAGTACCTACGAGCTTCATTGGACCTGTTTGAGGTGTTGGCACCATTCACAAGGCCGTTTGGGTGGCACCAAGTTATTTGGCCCTCCGACATCACATTTTTAAGGCAGAGTGACAATATTCTCAAATTTGGGTCGTGCACTCAAATTAGGGGTCCTGTGACCACACCGTCGGTTCCTACGAGTTACATTGGTCCAATGCGAGGTGTTGGGGCCACTCATGTGGCCGTTTGGAGGGAACCAAGGGGTTTTGCCCCCCATCAATGCGTTTTTAATCCTGAGTGTGGATATTCTCAATTTTGGGTCATGTTCTCAAATCGGGGGTCCCGCGTCCACGTGATCGGTTCCTAAGATTTACATTGGACCCGTGCGAGATATTGGCATCGCTCACAGGGACATTTGGGGGGCACCAGGGGGTTTCGCCCCTAATGACACATTTAAAGACATACGTATGGATATTATCAAATTTGGGCCGGGTTCTCAAATCGTGGCTCCCGTGACCATGCCATCGACTCCTATGAGTTACATAGGACCCGTGCGAGGTGGTGGAACCGCTCCCCCAAAAGGCACATTTTCAAGCATACATCTGGATATTCTTAAATTAGACACGTGTTCTCAAATCGGGCTCCCCGTAGCCACACGATTGATTCCTATGAGTTACATTGGTCCCGTGCAAGGTGTTGGTACCGCTCACGAGGCCGTTTTGGATATGCCAAGGGGTTTCGCCCCCCAAGGGCACATTTTCAAGCCTAAGCATGGATATTCTCAAATTCGAGTTGTACTCTCAAGCCTGGGGTCCCATGACCACGCGGTCGGTTCCTACGAGTTATATTGGACCCGTGCGAGGTGTTGGTGCCGCTCACGGGGCCGTTTGGGGGAGCCAAAGGGTTTCAACCTCTAATGGTACGTTTTCAAGCCTATGTGTGGATATTCTCAAATTAAGGTCGTGCTCTCAAATGGGGGGTCCTATGAGCACTCGGTATGTTCCTAAAAGTCACTTTAGTCCCGTGCGAGGTGTTGACTCCGCTCATTGGGATGTTTGGGGGGAGCCAAGGGGTTTCGTCCCCAATGACACGTTTTCTAACCTATGTGTGGATATTCTAAAATTTGGGCCGTGCTCCCAAATCGTGGGTTCTGGACAACGCGATTGGTTCCTACGAATTACATTAGTTCTATGCAAGGTGGTGGTGCCGCTCATGGGGCTGTTTGGGTGGGGTGGGGGGTGGGGGCGCCAAGAGCTTTCGCCTCCCAACGACACATTTTCAAGCCTAAGTGTTGATATTCTCAAATTTGGGTCATTCCCTCAAAACGAGGGTCCCATCAGCATGCGATCAGTTCCTACGAGTTGCATTGGATTCATAGTGGTGTTGGAGCCACTCATGGGGCTGTTTGGTGGGTGCCAAGGGTTTTTGACACCCAACGGCATATTTTCAAGCCTAAGTGTGGACATTCACAAATTTGGGTCGTGATCTCAAATTGGGGAGTCCCATGACGACACAGTTGATTTCTACAAGTCAGATTTGTCTCGTGCGAGGTGTTGACGCTGCTCACGGGTCCGTTTGGGGGGCACCACGAGGTTTCTCCCCCAAATGGCACATTTTCAAGACCAAGAGTGGATTTTCTCTATTTTGAGCCTTGGTCTCAAATCGGAGGGCCGGTGACCACACTCTCGGTTCCTACTAGTTACATTAGACCCATGTGAGGTGCTTGCACTGTTTTGGGGGTGCCAAGGGGTTTCTCCAATGAACAACCCATTTTCAAGCCTAAGTATGGATATTCTCAAATTTGGGTCGTTCTCCCAAATCTGGGGTCCTGTGACCACGCAGTCAGATATTACAAGTTGCACTGATCCCGTGCGAGGTGTTGGTGCTTCTCATGGGGCTGTTTGGGGAGAGGCAAGGGTTTTTTTCCCCAACGGTAGGTTTTGAAGACTAAGTGCGGATTTTCTCTATTTTGGGTCGTGCTGTCAAACTGAGGGTCCTGTTACCACGCGATCAGTTCCTACGAGTTACATTGGACCTGTGACAAGGTGTTGGCGCCGTTCACGGGGCCGTTTTGGTGGCGCTAAGGTATTTCACCCTTCGACGTCACGTTATCAAGCCTAAGTGAGAATATTCTAAAATTTGGATTGTGGTCTTAAACTGGGGGTCTCGTGACGACACAGTCGGTTCTTATGAGTTACATTGCTCCCATATGAGGTTTGGGCCCACTCCTGGGGTCGTTTGGGGGGAGCCAAGAGGTTTCTCCCCCCAATGGCATGTTTCTAAGCCTAAGTGTGGGTTTTCCCCTTTTTGGGTCGTGCTCTAAAATCGGGTGTCTTGTGACCACACGATCTGTTCCTAAGATGTATATTGGACCCGTGCAAGGGGTTGGCATAACTCACGGGGATGTTTGGAGGGCACGAAGGTGTTTCATCCCTCGATGACACGTTTTCAAGCCTAAGTGTGGATATTCTCAAATTATGATCGTGCTCTTGAACCGGGGACCCATGACCACGCGATCTATTCATACTAGTGATATTGAACCCTTGCGAGGTGTTGGCCCCATTCACGAGGTCATTTGGGGGTTCCAAGGGGTTTCTCCCCCCAACGATTAGTTTTTAAGCCTAAGTGTGGATATTCTTAAATTTGGGTTATGCTCTCAAATTGGGAGTCCCGTGACCACGCGATCGATTCTTATGGGTTATATTGTACCCGTGCGAGGTGTTGGTGCGGCTCAGGGGGTGTTTGGGGGGTGCCAAGGGGTTTGGCCCATAATGGCATGTTTTCAAGCCTAAGTGTGGATATTCTTAAATTTAGGTCATGCTCTCAAATCAAGGGTCCCGTGACCATATGGTTTGTTCCCACGAGTCACATTCGCCCCATGCGAGGTGTTGGCACCGCTCATGGTGACGTTTGGGGGGCGCTAAGGGTTTTCGTTGCCAATGACACATTTTCTAAACTAAGTGTGGATATTCTAAAATTTGGGTCTTGATCTAAAACCAGGTCTCCCATGACCATGCACGATCAGTTCCTATGAGTTACGTTGGTCCCGTACAAAGTGTTGGTGCCACTCACGGGGCCGTTTGAGCCACCCAACACCACGTTTTTAAGCCTAAGTGTGGATATTCTCAAATTTGGTTTGTTCTCTCAAACTGAGGGTCCCCGGAGCATGCATTCGGTTCCTACGAGTTACTTTAGACCCATGCGAGGTGTTGGTGCCGCTCACAGGGCCGTTTGGGGGGCGCCAAAGGATTTCACCCTCCAACGGAACATTTTCAAGCCTAAGTGTGGATATTCTTAATTTTTGGTTATTCTCTCAAACTGGGGGTTCCATGTCCACGCGGTATATTCCCATGAGTCATGTTGGTCCAGTGCGAGGTGTTGGATCTGCTCATGGGGACATTTAGGGGGCGCCAAGGGGTTTTCCCCCAACGATATGTTTTCTAGCCTAAGTGTGGATATTCTAAAATTTGTGTCGTGCTCTCAAATCGAGGATCTCATGACCATGCGATTGGTTCCTATGAGTTACGTAGGTCCCGTGCAAGGTTTTGGTGCCACTCACAACGTGTTTGGGGGACGCCAAGAGGTTTTACCCCCTAACAACATATTTTCAGGCCTAAGTGTGGATATTATCAAATTTGGGTCATGCTCTCAAGTAGGGGGTCCCGTGATGACACGGTCAGCACCTACAGGTCATATTGGTCCCGTGCGAGGTGATGACGCCGCTCATGGAGACATTTGGGGAGCACCACGTGGTTTCGAGCCCTAACAATACGTTTTCAAGCATAAGTGTGGAATTTCTCTATTTTGGGCCTTACTCTTAAACCGGGGCCCCCGTGACCATGAGTTCGATTCCTAGGAGTTGCGTAGACCCGTTCGAGGTGTTGACACCATTTTGGGGGCGCCAAGCAGTTTCTACCCCTAACGGCACATTTTCTAGTATACGTGTGGATATTTTCAAATTTGGACCGTGCTCTCAAATCGGGTGTCCCGTGACCATGCGATCAGACTCTTCGAGTTACTTGATCCCGTGCGAGGTGTTGGCCCTGCTCATGAGAACGTTTGGGGGAGGGGCGGTAAGGGGTTTTGCCTCCCCAACGGCATGTTTTCAAGCCCAATGGTGGATTTTCTTTATTTTGGGTCGTGCTCTCAAATAAGGGGTCCTGTGATAACACGGTCAGTTCCTACGAGTTACATTGGACCCGTGTGAGCTGTTGACACCTTAACGGGTTCATTTTGGGGACGCCAAGGTATATCGCCCTCCGACGTCACATTTTCAAGCCTAAGTGAAAATATTCTCAATTTTGGGTCGTGCTCTCAAACCGGGGGTCCCGTGACCACACAGTCGGTTACTACGAGTTACATTGGTCCCATGCGAGGTGTTGGGGTCACTCATGGGGACGTTTGGGGGCGCCAAGGAGTTTTTGCCCCCCATCGACACGTTTTTAAGCAAAAGTGTGGATATTCTCAACTTTGGGTCATGCTCTAAAACCGGGGGTCCCGTGATTATGCGATCGGTTCCTACGAGTAACATTGAACTCGTGTGAGGTGTTGGCATCACTCACGGGGCCATTTTGGGGGCGCCAAGGTGTTTCGTCCCCCAATGAAACATTTTCAGGAATAAGTGTGGATATTCTCAAATTTGGACAATGATCTCAAACCATGGGTCGCATGACCACTCGATCGGTTCCTATGAGTTACATAGATCATGTACGAGGTGTTGTCGCAACTTACGAGGGAGTTTGGGGGATCCAAGGGGTTTCGCCTCCTTACTGCAAATTTTTAAGCGTACGTGCGTATATTCTCAAATTCAGTTTGGGCTCTCAAATAGGTAGTCCCATAACTGCGCGATCTATTCCTACGAGTTACATTAGTTCCGTGTGAGGTGTTGGCACCGCTCACAGGGCTGTTCTGGGGGGCGCCAAGCGATTTCGCCCCCTAACAACACATTTTCAAGCCTAAGTGTAGAAATTATCAAATTTGGGTCATGATCTCAAATCGGGGGTCCTGTTATCACAGGTCGATTCCTACGTGTTACATTGGTCGAGTGCGACGTATTGGCACCGCTCATGGGGATGCTTGTGGGGCGCCAAGGGTTTTTCCTCCAACGACACAGTTTCAAGCCTAATTGTGGATATTCTTAAATTTGGGTTGTGCTTTCAAATTGAGGATCCCCTGACCATGTGGTTGGTTATTACGAGTTACGTTGGACCCGTCCGAGGAGTTAGCACCACTCACGGGGCCGTTTGGGTGGCGCCAAGGAGTTTTGCCTCCCATTGGCACATTCTCAAGCCTAAGTGTGTATGTTCTCAAATTTGGGTCATGCTCTCAAACCGGGGGTCCCGTGACCACACAATGGGTTCCTACAAGGCATACGGGTCCCGTGCGAGGTGTTGACGCCGTTCACGGGGCCGTTTGGGGGGAGCCAAGGGGTTTCACCCCCAACGACACTTTTTCAAGCCTAAGTGTGGATTTTATCTATTTTTTGCATTTCTCTCAAAACGAGGGGCCCATGACCACATGCTCAGTTCTTATGATTTACATTAGACCCGTGCGAGATGTTGACACCATTTTGGGGGAGCCAAGGGGTTTTCCCCCCTAACGACATGTTTTCAAGACTAAGTGTGGGTATTCTCAAATTTGGTCTATTCTCTCAAATCGAGGGTAACGTGACCACGAGATCGGATTCTATGAGTTACACTGGCCCTGTGGGAGGTATTGGTGCCTCTAGCGGGGCTGTTTAGCGACGACAAAGGGTTCCCCCCCCCCCCCAACAACGCGTTTTCAAGCCAAAGTCCTGATTTTATCTATTTTGGGTCATGCTTTCAAACTGAGGGTCTTGTGACCACGCGTTCAGTTCCTACGAGTTACATTGGACCCGTACGAGGTTGTTGGTGCTGCTCATGGGGCCATTTTTCGTGTGTCAAGTTATTTTTCCCTCATGCATCATGTTTTTAAGCCTAAGTGACAATATTCTCAATTTAGGGTCATGCTATGTAATCGGGGGCCCGTCATGATACGGTCAGACTCTACGAGTTACCGTAATCCCATGCGAGGTGTTAGCGTTGCTCTCGAGGCTGTTTGGGGGGCGGTAGGGGGTTTCTCCACCCAATGGGATGTTTTCAAGCCTAAGTGGTTTTTTTATACTTTGGGTCGTGCTCTCAAACCAGGGGTCCCATGACTACGCGGTGAGTTCCTACGAGTTAAATTGGACCCTAATGACGTGTTCGCACCGTAACGGGGCCATTTTGGTGATGCAACGTATTTGACTCTTTGACGTCACATTTTGAATCCTAAGTGAAAATATTATCAAATTTGGGTTGTTCTGTCAAACCGGGGCTCCCGTGACCACACAGTCAGTTCTTACGAGTTACATTGCTCCCATGCGAGGTGTTGGGGCCACTCATGGGTCCATTTGGGGGATTCCAAGGGGTTTCGCCCCCCATCAACAAGTTTTCAAGCTTAAGTGTGGATATTCTCAATTTTGGGTCATGCTCTCAAATCGGGGGTCCTGTGACCATGCGATCGGTTTTTATGAATAAAATTGGACCCATGCGCTGTGTTGGCACCGCTCAGGGGGACTTTTGGGGGGAGCCAAGGGGTTTCGACCCCCAATGACCCATTTTCAAGCATAAGTGTGGATAATCTCAAATTTTGGCCATGCTCTCAAATTGGGGGTCTCGTGATCATGGGTCGGTTCCTACGAGTTACATTGGTCCAGTATGAGGTGTTGGCACTGCTCACATGGTTGTTTGTGGGGCGTTAAGGGGTTTTCCCCCCAATGGCACTTTTTAAGACTAAGTGTGGATATTCTCAAATTTGGGTCGTGCTCTCAAACCAAGGGTCCCCGGAGCATGTAGTCGGCTCCTACGAGTTACTTTAGACCCGTGCGAGGTGTTGGTGCCGCTCACAGCGCCGTTTGGGGGGCGCCAAAGTATTTCTCCCTCCAACGGAACATTCCCAAGCCTAAGTGTGGATATTCTCAAATTTTGGTTATTCTATCAAAATGGGGGTTCCATGTCCATGAGGTATATTCCCATGAGTAGCGTTGGTCCAGTGCGAGGGGTTGGATCTGCTCATGGGGACATTTAGGGGGCGCCAAGGGGTTTGCCCCCAACGACATGCTTTCTAGCCGAAGTGTGGATATTCAAAAATTTGTGTCGTGCTCTCAAATTGAGGGTCCCATGAACATGCGATTGATTCCTACGAGTTACGTAGGTCCCGTGCAAAACTTTGGTGCCACTCACAAGGCATTTGGGGACTCCAAGAGGTTTTACCCCCCCCCCCCCCCCCACAACATGTTTTCAGGCCTAAGTGTGGATATTATCAAATTTGGGTCATGCTCTTATGTAGGTGGCACGTGATGACACGGTCGGCTCCTACAGGTCATATTGGTCCCATGCGAGGTGTTGACGCTGCTCACGGATCCATTTGGGGAGCACCACATGGTTTCGAGCCCCAACGACACGTTTTCAAGCATAAGTGTGGAATTTCTCTGTCTTTGACCTTACTCTCAATTCGGGGGCCCCGTGACCATGAGGTCGGTTTCTAGGAGTTACGTTAGACCCGTTCGAGGTGTTGGCACCATTTTGGAGGAGCCAAGCAGTTTCTACCCCTAACGGCACATTTTCTAGTATACGTGTGGATATTTTCAAATTTGGACCGTGCTCTCAAATCGGGTGTCCCGTGACCATGCGATCAGACTCTTCGAGTTACCTTATCCCGTGCGAGGTGTTGGCCCTGCTCACGAGAACGTTTGGGGGGGGGGGGGCAGTAAGGGGTTTTGCCTCCCCAACGGCATGTTTTCAAGCCCAATGGTGGATTTTCTTTATTTTGGATCGTGCTCTCAAATCAGGGGTCCCGTGACTACGCGGTCAGTTCCTAGGAGTTACATTGGACCCGTGCGAGCTGTTGGCACCTTAACAGGTTTGTTTCGGGGACGCCAAGGTATATCACCATCCGACGTCACATTTTTAAGCCTAAGCGAAAATATTCTCAAATTTGGGTCGTGCTCTCAAATCGGGGGTCCCGTGACCACACAGTCGGTTCCTACAAGTTACATTGGTCCCATGCGAGGTGTTGGGGCCACTCATGGGGACGTTTGGGGGGCGCCAAGGAGTTTCTCCCCCCATCGACACATTTTTAAGCATAAGTGTGGATATTCTTAACTTTGGGTCGTGCTCTCAAATCGGGGGTACCGTGATCATGAGATCGGTTCCTACGAGTAACATTGGACTCGTGTGAGGTGTTGGCGTCGCTCACGGGACCATTTGGGGGGCGCCAAGGTGTTTCGTCCCCCAATGAAATATTTTCAAGAATAAGTGTGGATATTATCAAATTTGGGCCATGATCTCAAACCATGGGTCGCATGACAACTCTATCGGTTCCTATGAGTTACATAGGACCTGTACGAGGTGTTGTCGCAGCACACGAGGGAGTTTGGGGGGGTCCAACGGGTTTCGCCTACTAACTGCAAATTTTTAAGCATACGTGTGGATATTGTCAAATTTAGTTCGGGCTCTCAATTAGGGATTCCGATTACTGTGCAATCTATTCCTACAAGTTGCATTGGTTCCGTGTGAGGTGTTTGCACCGCTCACAGGGCTGTTATGGGGGGAAACAAGCGATTTCGCCCCCTAATGACACATTTTAAGCCTAAGTGTAGAAATTCTCAAATTTGGGTCATGATCTCAAATTGGGGGTCCTATGATCACGGGTCGGTTCCTATGTTTTACATTGGCCCAGTGGGACGTATTAGCACCGCTCAAGGGTATGTTTGTGGGGAGCCAAGGGTTTTGCCCCCAACGACACATTTTCAAACCTAATTGTGGATATTCTTAAATTTGGGTTGTGCTCTCAAATCGAGGGTCCCCTGACCATGTGGTTGGCTCCTACGAGTTACGTTGGAGCCGTGCGAGGAGTCAGCACCACTCACGGGGCCGTTTGGATGGAGCCACAAAGTTTTGCCTCCCAACAGCACATTCTCAAACCTAAGTGTGGATGTTCTCAAATTTGGGTCATGCTCTCAAACCGGAGGTCCCGTGACCACACAATGGGTTCCTACAAGGCATAAGGGTCCCGTGCGAGGTGTTGACGCCATTCACGGGGCCGTTTGGGGGGCTCCAAGGGGTTTCACCCACAACGACACTTTTTCAAGCCTAAGTGTGGATTTTATCTATTTTTGGCCTTGCTCTCAAATCCAGGGACCCATGACCACATGCTCAGTTCTTATGATTTACACTAGACCCGTGCGAGATGTTGACACCGTTTTGGAGGAGCCAAGGGGTTTTCCCCCTAACGACACATTTTCAAGACTAAGTGTGGATATTCTCAAATTTGGTCCATTCTCTCAAATCGAGGGTAGCGTGACCACGAGATCGTTCTATGAGTTACATTAGTCCCATGGGAGGTATTGGTGCCTCTAGCGGGGCTATTTAGGGGTGACAAAGGGTTTCACCCCCCAATAACACGTTTTCAAGCCTAAGTGTTGATTTTATCTATTTTGGGTCGTGCTTTCAAACTAGGGGTCTTGTGACCACGCGTTCAGTTCCTACGAGTTACATTGGACTCGTGTGAGGTTGTTGGTACCGCTCACGGGGCCATTTTTGGTGTGTCAAGTTATTTTTCCCTCCTGCATCACGTTTTTAAGCCTAAGTGAGAATATTCTCAATTTTGGGTCGTGCTCTGAAATTGGGAACCCGTCATGATGCGATCAGACTCTACGAGTTACCCTAATCCCATGCGAGGTGTTAGCATTGCTCCCGAGGCTGTTTGGGGGGCGGTAAGGGGTTTCGCCACCCAATGGGATGTTTTCAAGCCTAAGTGGTTTTTTTCATACTTTGGGTCGTGCTCTCAAACCAGGGGTCCCATGACTACGCGGTGAGTTCCTACGAGTTAAATTGGACCCTAATGAGGTGTTGGCATCGTAACGGGGCCATTTTGGTGATGCAACGTATTTGACCCTTTGACGCCACATTTTGAATCCTAAGTGAGAATATTATCAAATTTGGGTTGTTCTCTCAAACTGAGGCTCCCGTGACCACACAGTCAGTTCCTACGAGTTACATTGCTCCCATGCGAGGTGTTGGGGCCACTCATGGGTCCATTTGGGGGGTTCCAAGGGTTTTCGCCCCCCCCATCAACACGTTTTCAAGCTTAAGTGTGGATATTCTCAATTTTGGGTCATGCTCTCAAATCGGGGGTCCCGTGACCATGCGATCGATTTCTAAGAGTAAAATTGGAGTCGACACCGCTCACGGGGACTTTTGGGGGGCGCCAAGGGGTTTCGACTCCCAATGAAACATTTTCAAGCATAAGTGTGGATAATCTCAAATTTGGGCAATGCTCTCAAATTGGGGGACCCGTGATCATGGGTCGGTTACTATGAGTTGCATTGGTCCAGTATGAGGTGTTGGCACTGCTCACAGGGCTGTTTGTGGGGTGCTAAGGGGTTTTCCCCCCAATGGCACATTTTTAAGCCTAAGTGTGGATATTCTCAAATATGGGTCATGCTCTCAAACCATGGTCCCCAGAGCATGCAATCGGTTCCTACGAGTTACTTTAGACCCGTACGAGGTGTTGGTGCCGCTCACAGGGCCGTTTGGGGGGCGCCAAAGGATTTCTCCCTCCAACGGAATATTCTCAAGCCTAAGCGTGGATATTCTCAAATTTTGGTTATTCTCTCAAACTGGGGGTTCCATGTCCACGCGGTATATTCCCATGAGTCACGTTGGTCCAGTACGAGGGGTTGGATCTGCTCATGGGGACAATTAGGGGGAGCCAAGGGGTTTGACCCCAACGACATGTTTTCTAGCCTAAGTGTGGATATTCAAAAAATTGTGTCGTGCTCTCAAATCGAGGGTCCCTTGACCATGAGATTGGTTCCTACGAGTTACGTAGGTCCCGTGCAAGGTTTTGGTGCCACTCACAAGCCATTGAGGGACTCCAAGAGGTTTTACCCCCCCCCCCCCCACACACAACATGTTTTCAGGGCTACGTGTGGATATTATCAAATTTGGGTCATTCTCTCAAGTAGGGGGCCCTGTGATGACACGGTCAGCTTCTACAGGTCATATTGGTCCCGTGCGAGGTGTTGACGTCGCTCCCGGAGCCATTTGGGAAGCACCACATGGTTTCGAGCCCCAACGACACGTTTTTAAGCATAAGTGTGGAATCTCTCTATTTTGGGCCTTACTCTCAAATCGGGGGCCCCGTGACGATGAGGTCAGTTCCTAGGAGTTACGTTAGACCCATTCGAGGTTTTGGCACCATTTTGGGGGCGCCAAGCAGTTTCTACCCCTAATGGCACATTTTCTAGTCTACGTGTGGATATTTTCAAATTTGGACCGTGCTCTCAAATCGGGGGTCCCGTGACCATGCGATCAGACTCTTCGAGTTACTTGATCTCGTGCTAGGTGTTGGCCCTGCTCATGAGAACGTTTTGAGGGGCGATAAGGGGTTTCGCCTCCCCAATGGCAGGTTTTCAAGTCCAAGGGTTGATTTTTTTTATTTTGGGTCGTGCTCTCAAATCAGGGGTCCCGTGACCACGCGGTCAGTTCTTACGAGTTACATTGGACCCGTGCGAGCTGTTGGCACCTTAACGGGTTCGTTTTGGGGATGCCAAGGTATATCTCCCTCCAACATCACATTTCAAAGCCTAAGCGAAAATATTCTCAAATTTGGGTCGTGCTCTCAAACCGGGGGTCCCGTGACCACACAGTTGGTTCCTACGAGTTACATTGGTCCCATGCGAGGTGTTGGGGCCACTCATGGGGACGTTTGGGGGGCGCCAAGGAGTTTCTCCCCCCATCGACACGATTTTATGCATAAGTGTGGATATTCTCAACTTTAGGTCGTGCACTCAAATCGGGGGTTCCGTGATCATGCGATCGGTTCCTACGAGTAACATTGGACACGTGTGAGGTGTTGGCGTCGCTCACGGGGCCATTTGGGAGGCGCCAAGGTGTTTCGTCCCCCAATGAAACATTTTAAAGAGTAAGTTTGGATATTCTCAAATTTGGGCCATGATCTAAAAACATGGGCGTGTGACCACTCGATCGGTTCCTATGAGTTGCATAGGACCTGTACGAGGTGTTGTCGGAGCTCAAGAGGGAGTTTGGGGGGATCCAAGGGGTTTCGCCTCCTTACTGCAAATTTTTAAGCATACTTGTGGATATTCTCAAATTTAGTTCGGGCTCTCAAATAGGGAGTCCCATAACTGCGTGATCTATTCCTACGAGTTACATTGGTTCCGTGTGAGGTGTTGGCACCGCTCACAAGGCTGTTCTGGGGGGCGCCAAGCGATTTTGTCCCCTAATGGAAGATTTTCAAGCCTAAGTGTATAAATTCTCAAATTTGGGTCATGACCTCAAATTGGGGGTCCTGTGATCACGGGTCGATTCCTACGTGTTACATTGGTCCAGTGCGACGTATTGGCACCGCTCAAGGGGATGTTTGTGGGGCGCCAAGGGTTTTGCCCCCAACGACACATTTTCAAACCTAATTGTGGATATTCTTAAATTTGGGTTGTGCTCTCAAATCGAGGGTCCCCTGACCATGTGGTTGGTTCCTACGAGTTACGTTGGAGCTGTACGAGGAGTTAGCACCACTCACGGGGCCGTTTGGGTGGCGCCAAGGAGTTTTACCTCCTAACGGCACATTCTCAAGCCTAAGTGTGGATGTTCTCAAATTTGGGTCATGCTCTCAAACTAGGGGTCCCGTGACCACACAATGGGTTCCTACAAGGCATAAGGGTCCCGTGTGAGGTGTTGACTCCGTTCACGGGGCCGTTTGGGGGGCGCCAAGGGTTTCACCCACAACGACACTTTTTCAAGCCTAAGTGTGGATTTTATCTATTTTTGGCCTTGCTTTCAAATCGAGGGGCCCATGACCACACCCTCAGTTCTTATGATTTACATTAGACCCGTGCGAGATGTTGACACCGTTTTGGGGGAGCCAAGGGGTTTTCCCCCTATCGACACGTTTCCAAGACTAAGTGTGGATATTATCAAATTTGGTCTATTCTCTCAAATCGAGGGTAGCGTGACCACGGGATCGGATTCTACGAGTTACACTGGTCCCGTGGGAGGTGTTGGTGCCTCTAGCGGGGCTGTTTAGGGGCGACAAATAGTTTCTCCCCCCAACAACGCGTTTTCAACCCTAAGTGTTGATTTTATCTATTTTGGGTCGTGCTTTCAAACTGGGGGTCTTGTGACCACGCATTCAGTTCCTACGAGTTACATTGGACCCGTACGAGGTTGTTGGTGCCGCTCATGGGGCCATTTTTGGTGTGTCAAGTTATTTTGCCCTCCTGCATCACGTTTTTAAGACTAAGTGAGAATATTCTCAATTTTGGGTCGTGCTCTGAAATTGGGGACCCGTCATGATGCGATCAGACTCTACGAGTTACCCTAATCCCATGCGAGGTGTTAGCATTGCTCCCGAGGCTGTTTGGGGGGCGGTAAGGGGTTTCGTCCCCCAATGGGATGTTTTCAAACCTAAGTGGTTTTTTTAATACTTTGGGTCGTGCTCTCAAATCAGGGGTCCCGTGACTACGCGGTAAGTTCCTACGAGTTAAATTGGACCCTTATGAGGTGTTGGCACCGTAACGGGGCCATTTTGGGGATGCAACGTATTTCACCCTTCGACGTCACATTTTAAATCCTAAGTGCGAATATTCTTAAATTTGGGTTATTCTCTCAAATCGAGGTTCCCGTGACTAGACAGTCAGTTCCTACGAGTTACATTGCTCCCATGCGAGGTGTTGGGGCCACTCATGGGTCCATTTTGGGGGTTCCAAGGGATTTCGCCCCCCATCTACACGTTTTCAAGTTTAAGTGTGGATATTCTCAATTTTGGGTTGTGCTCTCAAATCGAGGGTCCCATGACCCTGGGATCGGTTACTACGAGTAAAATTGGACCCATGCGATGTGTTGGCACCACTCACGGGGCCTTTTGGGGGGCGCTAAGGGGTTTCCACCCCCAATGACACATTTTCAAGCTTAAGTGTGGTAATCTCAAATTTGGGCCATGCTCTCAAATTGGGGGTCCCGTGATCATGGGTCGGTTCCTACGAGTTACATTGGTCCAGTATGAGGTGTTGGTACTGCTCACAGGCCTGTTTGTGGGGCGCTAAGGGGTTTTCCCCCAATGGCACATTTTTAAGCCTAAGTGTGGATATTCTCAAATTTGCGTCGTGCTCTCAAACCAAGGGTCCTCGAAGCATGCAGTCAGTTCCTACGAGTTACTTTAGACCCGTGCATTGTGTTGGTGCCGCTCACAGGGCCGTTTGGGGGGCGCCATGCGATTTCCCCTCTAACGGCACGTTTTCAAGACTAAGCGCAAATATTCTCAAATTTGGTCTGTGCTTTGAAATCAGGGGTCCTGTGATCATGGGTTTGTTCCTATGAGTTACATTGGTCGAGAGACAAGGTGTTAGCACTGCTCACGGGGCTATTTGTGGGGCGCCAAGGGGTGTCACCACCTAACGGCAGGTTTTCAAGCCTAAGTGTAGATTTTCTCAAATTTAGGTCGTGCTCTCAAATGAAGGGTCCCGTGACCATGCGGTTTGTTCCTACGAGTTAAATTGGCACCGTGCGAGGAGTTAGCGCCACTCACGGGGCCGTTTGGGTGGCGCTAAGGGATTTTGCCTCCCAACGACACATTTTCAAGCCTAAGTGTGGATATTCTCAAGTTTGGTTCGTGCCCTTAAACCGGGGGTCCATTGACCACACAGTCGTTTGCTACAAGGTATAAGGGTCCTGTGCAGGGTGTTGATGCCGTTCACGGGGCCGTTTGGTGGTTTCACCGCCAAAGACACATTTTTAAATCTAAGTGTGGACTTTATCTATTTTGGGCCTTGCTCTCAAATCGGGGGGTTCGTGAGCACACGATCGGTTCCTAACATTTACATTAGACCCACGCGAGATGTTGGGGCCATTTTGGGGGAGCCAAGGGGTTTCTCCCCCTAACGGCACATTTTCAAGACTAAGTGTGGATATTCACAAATTTGGTCTGTGCTCTCAAATAGGGGGTCGCGTAACCATGGGATTGGTTCTACGAGTTACACTGGTCCCATGGGAGGTGTTGGATCCTCTCGTGGGGCCTTTTGGGGGGGACAAGGGGTTTCTCCCCCGAACAACATGTTTTCAAGATTAAGTGTGGATTTTCTCTATTTTGGGTCGTGCTTTAAAACCGGGGGTTCCGTGACCACACAACCGGTTCCTACGAGTTACATTGACTCGCACGAGGTGTTTGTGCCGCTCACGGGGACGTTTTGGATACGCCAAGGTATTTTACCCTTCAACATCACAATTTCAAGCCTAAGTGAGAATATTTTCAATTTTGGGTCATGCTCTCAAACTGGGAGTTCTGTGACCACACACTCGGCTCCTACAAGTTACATTGGTCCCGTGCGAGTCATTGATACCACTCACGAGGCTATTTGGGGAGGTGACAAGGGGTTTCGCCTCCCAACGATAGGTTTTCAAGCATAAGTGTGGACTTTTTCTAGTTTAGGCCTTGCTTTCAAACGGGGGGCCCTTGAATACGCGGTTGGTTCCTATGAGTTACATAGACCCGTGCGAGGTGTTAGCCCCGTTTTGGGAGCCTCAAGGGGTTTCTCCCCCTAACGGCACATTTTCAAGCTTAAGTGTGGATATTCTTAAATTTGGGCCCTGGGCTTAAATCGAGAGTCCCGTGACCACACTGTCGGATTCTACAAGTTACACTGGTCCCGTGTGAGGTGTTAGCGCCGTTCACGGGGCCGTTTGGGGGGCGGCAAGGGGTTTCTTCCCCCAATAGCACGTTTTCAAGACTAAGTGGGGATTTTCTCTATTTTGGGCTTTGCTCTCAAACTGAGGGTCCCATGACCCCGAGTTTGATTCTTACGAGTTACATTGGACCCTTGCGACGTGTTGGCGCCACTAAAGAGGCCATTTTGAGGGCGCCAACGGGTTTCTCCCTCCAATGGCACATTTTTAAGACTAAGTGAAAATATTATCAAATTTGGGTCATGCTCTCAAATCGGGGGTCACGTCACCACACGGTCGGTTCCTACGAGTTACATTGGTCCCTTGCTATGCGTTGGGGCCACTCACGGGGCCATTTGGGGGCGCTAAGGGGTTTCGCCCCCAACAGAATGTTTTTAAGCCGAGGTGTGAGTATTCTCAAATTTGGATCATGCTCTAAAATCGGGGGTCCCGTGATCATGCAGTCGATTCCTATGAGTGACACTAGTCCCATGCAAGGTATTGGCACCGCTCACGGGGCCGTTTGGGGTACGCCAATGGGTTTTGCCTCCAACGGCATGTTTTCAAGCCAACGTGTGGATATTCTCAAATTTGGGTTGTGCTCTCAAATCTAGGGTCCCCTGACCATGCGGTTGATTCCTATAACTTACATTGAACCCGTGCGAGGAGTTAGCGCTGCTTACGGGGCTGTTTGGGGTGGCGCCAAGGGGTTTTGACTCCTAATGGCACATTTTTAAGCCTAAGTGTTGATATTCTAAAATTTGGATCGTGCTCTCAAACTGGGGGTCCCGTGACCACATAGTCGGTTCCTACAAGGAATAATGGTCCCGTGCAAGGTGTTGACGCCGTTCATGGGGACGTTTGGGGGCGCCAAGGGGTTTCACCCCCAACAGCACATTTTCAAGCCTAAGTGTGGATTTTATCCATTTTGGGCCTTGCTCTCAAATTGGGGAGCCCGTGAGCACACAGTCTGTTCTTACGATATACATTAGACTCGTGCAATATGTTGGCGACGTTTTGGGGGAGCCAAGGGGTTTCTCCCCCTAGCGGCACATTTTCAAGACAAAGTGTGGATATTCTCAAATTTGGTTCGTGCTCTCAAATAGGGGGTCGCATGACCATGGGATTGGATTCTACGAGTTACATTGGTCCCATGGGAGGTGTTGGCGCCTCTTGCAAGGCAATTTGGGGGCGACAAAGGGTTTCCCCCCACAACAGCATGTTTTCAAGCCTAAGTGTGGATTTTATCTATTTTGGGTTGTGTTCTCCAACTGAGGGTTCCGTGACCACACGACCGGTTCCTTTGAGTTACATTGGACCTGTGTGAGGTGTTGGTGCCGCTCGCAGAGCCATTTTGGGTGCCCCATGGTATTTCATCCTCTGACATCATAGTTTTAAGCCTGGTTGAGAATATTCTCAATTTTGGGTCATGTTCTCAAATCGGGGGTCCCGTGACCACACAGTCGACTCCTATAAGCTATATTGGTCCTGTGGGAGGTGTTGACGCCAGTCACAGTGCTATCTGGGGAGGTGCTAAGGGATTTCCCCCCCCCCAACGGCATGTCTTCAAGCATAAGTGTGGACTTTATCTATTTTATGCCTCGCTCTCAAATGGAGGGGACCTTGACGATGCCGTGTGAGGTGTTGGCGTCATTTTGGGAGCGCCAATGGATTCTCCACCTAATGACACGCTTTCAAGCTTAAGTGTGGATATTCTCAAATTTGGGTCGTGTGCTCAAATCGGGGGTCCGGTGACCACACGGTCGGATTCTACAAGTTACACTGGTCCTGTGCGAGGTGTTGGCGCCTTTCACAGGGTCCCTTGGGGGGAGGCAAGGGGTTACTCCCCCCAATAGCACGTTTTCAAGACTATGTGGAGATTTTCTCTGTTTTGGGTCGTGCTCTCAAACATGGGGTCCCGTGACCTCATGGTCAATTCTTACGAGTTACATTGGACCCTTGCGACGTGTTGACGCCACTCAAGGGGCCATTTTGGGGGCGCCAAGGGGTTTCTCCCTCCAACGGCACATTTTAAAGCATAAGTGAGAATATTCTCAAATTTGGTTCATGCTCTCAAATCGGGGGTCGTGTCACCACACGGTCGGTTCCTACGGGTTACATTAGTCCCATATTATGCGTTGGGGCCACTAACGGGGTCGTTTGGGGGCACCAAGGGGTTTCACCCCAAACAACCCGTTTTCAATCCTGGTTGTGGGTATTCTCAAATTGGGATCATGCTCTCAAATCAGGGGTCTTGTGACCATGCGGTCGATTCCTACGAGTGACACTAGTCTCGTTCGAGGTGTTAGCACTTCTCAGGAGGCCGTTTGGGTCGTGCTCTAAAATTGGGGGTCCCATGATCACGGGTCGGTTCCCATGAGTTACATTAGTCCCATACGAGGGGTTTTTGCCGTTCCCAAAGCCGTTTGAGGGGGGCAAGTGTTTTCTCCCCAAGGGGATATTTTTAAGCCTAAGTGTGGATATTCTCAAATTTGGGCCATGTTCTGAAGCCGGGGGTCCCGTGACCACGCGATCTATTCCTATGAGATATATTAGCCCGTACGAGGTGTTGGCATCACTCTAGGGGTCGTTTAGGGAGCGCCAATGGGTTTCGCCCCCAACGGCATGTTTTCAAGTCTAAGTGTGGATATTCTCAAATTTGGGTCGTGCTCTCAAACCGGGGGTCCCGTAACCATGTGATCGATTTGTACGAGTTATATTGGACTCGTGCGAGGTGTTGGAACCACTCATGAGGTCATTCGAGGGGCCCCAATGATTTCACCCCCCAACGACACATTGTTAAGCCCAAGTGTGGATATTCTCAAATTTGGGCCACGCTCTAAATTTTGGGGTCCCGTGACCATGCGATCGAGTCCTACGAGCTACATTGTTCCAGTGTGATGTGTTGGCACCACTCACGAGGCCATTTGGGGGGCCATGGAGTTTCGCCCCCAACTACACGTTTTCAAGCCTGAGTGTGGACATTCTAAAATTTGAGTAGTGCTCTCAAATCGGGGGTCCCATGATCATAGGTTGATTCCCACGAGTTACATTTGTCCCATGCGAGGTGTTGGCATTTCTCACGGGGACATTTGGGGGGTGCCAAGGTGTTTCTCCCCTAAGGACATATTTTCAAGCCTATGTTTGGATATTCTTCAATTTGGGTCGTGCTCTCAAATCGGGGGACCCATGACCACACGGACGGTTCCTAAGAGTTACATTGGGTCCGTGCAAGGTGTTGGCACTTCACATGGGGCCTTTTGGGGGGAGCCAAGGGGTTTCTCCACCCAACGACATGTTTTCAAGGCTAAGTGTGGATATTATCAAATTTGGGTCGTGCTATAAAATTGGGGGTCTCGTGACCACACAGTCGGTGCCTACGAGTCACATCAGACTCGTACGAGGTGTTGGTGCCACTCACGGGGCCATTTGGGGAGCGCTAGTGGGTTTTTCCCTCCAACGACACGTTTTTAAGCCAAACTGTGGATATTCTCAAATTTGGGTTGTGCTCTAAAATTGGGGTTCCTGTGACCACACGATCAATTCCCACGAGTTACATTGGTCCCATGTGAGGTGTTGGTGTTGCTCATGGGGACGTTTGAGGGGCGCCAATGGGTTTCACCCCAAATGACACATTTTATAGCCTAAGTGTGGATATTCTAAAATTTGGGTCGTGCTCTCAAATCGGGGCTCCCATGAGCACGCAGTCGATTCCTACAAGTTACATTGGTCCCGTGCAAAGTGTTGGTGTTGCTGACGGGCCATTTAGCGGAGCTAAGGGGTTTTGCTCCCAATGGCACATTTTAATGCCTAAGTGTGGATTTTCTCTATTTTGGGTCATGCTCTGAAACCGGGGGACCACGCGATAGATTACTAGGAGTTACATTGGACCCATGCAAGGTGTTGGCTCCGTTCACGGGGCTTTTATGACCGCGCTAAGGGGTTTCGCCCACCAACGACACGTTTTCAAGCCTAACTGTGGATATTCAAAAATTTGGGTCCTACTTTCAAACCAATGGTCCCGTGACCACACAATCGATTCCTACGAGTTACATTGGACTTGTGCAAGGTGTTGGCACCGCTGACAGGGCCGTTTGGGGGACGTTAGGGGGTTTCGCCCCCCAATGGCATGTTTTAAGCCTAAGTGTGGGTATTCTCATATTTGGGTCATTCTCTCAAATCGATGGTACCATTATCATGGGTCCATTCCTACGTGTCATATTGGTCCCATGCGAGGTGTTAGCTCCAATATCGGGGCCATTTGTGGGGAGCCAAGGGGTTCCCCCCCAATGGAACATTTTCAAGCATAAGTGCAGATATTCTCAAATGTTTGTCATCCTCTCAAACAAAGGGTCCTGTGATAACGTGATTGGTCTTTACGAGTTACACTTGACCCATGTGAGGTGTTGACAGCGCTCACGGGGCCGTATTATGGGCGCCAAGGGGTTTCACCCCCCCAACGACACGTTTTCAATCCTAAGTGTGGATATTTTCAAATTTGGGTCGTGCTCTCAAACCGGGGGTCCAATGACCACACGGTGGGTTCTTTCGAGTTACATTGGTCCCATGCGAGGTGTTGGGGCCTCTCATGGGGACATTTGTGATCGACAAGGGGTTTCATCCCCATTGACATATTTTCAAGCCTAAGTGTGGGTTTTCTTTGTTTTGAGTCGGGATTTCAAACCCGGGGTCTCGTGACCATGTGATGGCTTCCTACGAGTTACATTGGACCCGTGCGAGGCGTTGTCCCTGCTTAGGAGGCCGTATGGGGGGCGCCAAGGTGTTTTGTGCCCCAACGGGACGTTTTCAAGCCTAACTACAGATAATCTTAAATTTGGTCCGTACTCTCAAATTGGGGGTCCCATGACCCCGTGATCAATTCCTAAAAGTTTCATTAACCCTTGCAAGGTGTTGGCAGTGCTCACGGGGCCGTATGGGAGGGGGCCATGGGGTTTCACCCCTACGGTACGTTTTCAAGCCTAAGTGTGAATATTCTCAAATTCGGGTCGTGCTCTCAAACCAGGGGTCCTGTGACCACATGATTGGTTCCTTCAACTTACATTGGTCCCATACGATGTGTTGGGGCCTCGAATGGGCCTCGAATGGTCCCATCCCTAATGGCACATTTTCAAGCTTAAATGTGGGTTTTCTGTATTTTGGGCCATGCTCTCAAACTCGAGTTTTCGTGACCATGCGATCGGTTTCTACGAGTTATATTGGACCCATACGAGGTATTGGCCCTACTGAAGAGGCCGTTTAGTGGGTGCCAAGGGGATTCGCCCCCAACGACACATTTTCAAGCCTAAGTGTGGATATTCTCAAATTTGCGTTGTGCTCTTAAATCAGGGGTATCGTGATCACCGTTCAGTTCTCATGAGTTACATTAGTCCCGTACGAGGTGTTGGCGCCGTTCACTGGTTCGTTTGGGGGGCGCCAATGGGTTTCGTCCCCTAACGACACATTTTCTAGGCTAAGTGTCGATATTCTCTAATTTGTGTCATGCTCTCAAATCGAGGGTCCCGTGACCACATGGTTGGTTACTACGAGTTACATTGGACCTGTGCTTAGCCCGCTCATGGGTTCGTTTGGTGGCACCAACATTTTCAAGCCAAAGTTTGGATATTATAAGATTTGGGTCATCCTCTCAAATCGAGGGTACCCTAACCACGCGGTCGGTTCCTATGACTTACATTGGACCCGTGCAAGGTGTTAGTTCTGATCGCGGGACCGTCTGGGGGAGCCCCGCCAAGGGGTTTCATCCCCAATGGTACGTTTTCAAGCCTAAGTGTGGTTTTATTTTTATTTTGGGTGGTTCTCTCAAACCGGGGGTCTCGTGACCATGCGAACTGTTCCCATGAGTTATATTCGTCCCGTGCGAGGTATTGGCGCCGCTCACGGGGACATTTGGGGGCGCTAAGGTGTTTCACCCCCAATGACACATTTTCAAGCCTAAGTGTGGATATTCTCAAATTTGGGTTGTGCTCTCAAATCAAGGGTCCCGTGACCACATGGTTAGTTCCTACAAGTTACATTGGTCCCGTGCAAGGCGTTGGTTCCACTCATAGGGCCGTTTGGGGGGAGCAAAAGTCTTTTGCCCCGCCAACATCACATTTTCAAGCCTAAGTGTGCATATTCTCAATTTTGGATTGTTGTCTTAAACCGAGGGTCCTGTGACCAAAAGGTCGATTCCTACGTGTTACATTTGACCGGTGCGAGGTGTTGGTGCCACTCAAAGGCCATATGTTGGGCACCAAGGAGTTACCCCCCCCCCCCCCCAAGGGCATGTTTTCAATCATAAGTGTGGATATTATCAAATTTGGGCCAAGCTCTCAAATCGAGGGTCCCATGACCACACGTCCAATTATTGCGAGTTACATTGGACCCGTACGAGGTGTTGGAACTTTTCACGAGGCCGATTGGGGGAGCCAAGGGGTTGCGCCCCCAATGGGACATTTTTAAGCATGAGTGTGGATATTACCAAATTTGGGTCGTGCTCTCAAATCAGGGGTCCTATCACCAGGCGATCGATTCTTTCGAGTTACATTGGTCTCGTGCGATGTGTTGGCACCTCTTATGGGGCCGTTTTGGGGGCACCAAGGGGTTTCACCCCCTAATGGTAAGTTTTCATGCCTAAGTGTGAATTTTCTAAAATTTGGACCGTGCTCTCAAATTGTGGGTCCCGTGATCACGGGTCGGTTCCTACGAGTTACGTTGGTCCTGTGCAAGGTGTTGGCACCACTCACGTGGCCGTTTGGGGGGGTGCCAATGGTTTTTTCCCCCAACAACACATTTTTAAGCCTAAGCGTGGATATTCTCAAATTTGGGTCATGCTCTCGAACTATGGGTCCCGTGGCCATGCGGTTGGTAACTATAAGTTACATTGGTCCCATACAAGGTGTTGCTGCATCTCACAGGATAGTTTGGGAGGAGAAAAGGGGCTTCATCCTCCTAATAGCACGTTTTCAAGCCTAAATATGGATTTTCTCTGTTTGGGGTTGTGCTCTTAAATCGGGGGTCCCGATTGGTTCCTACAAGTAACATTTGTCCCGTATGAGGTGTTGGAGCAGCTCACAAGGCCGTATGTGGGGAACCAAGGGGTTTTTCCCCCCAAGGGCACATTTTCAAGCCTAAGTGTGTATTTAATCAACTTTGGGTCATTCTCTCAAATGGGATGTCCCGTGACCACACGGTCGATTCCTACAAGTTACGTTGGACCCATACAAGGTGTTAGCACTGCTCACGAGGCCGTTTGGGGGCGACAAGGGGTCTCACCCCCAACGACATGTTTTTAAGCCTAAGTATGGATATTCTCAAATTTGGGTCGTGCTCTCAAATCGGGGGTCCCGTGACCACGTGATTGATTTCTACGTGTTACATTGGTCCAGTGTGAGATGTTGGCACCACTCACGGGGCCGTTAGAGAAGCGTCAATGGGTTTCGCACCACAACGACACGTTTGCAAGCCTAAGTGTGAATATTCTAAAGTTTTTGTCATTCTCTCAAATCGATGGTATTGTTTTACATGTACAATTATTGATTAGTTTTTTAATGCAATATTCAAAAAATCAATCTAATTTAACTTCATGTTTTGAAAACGGCATCAATGAAACTGATCAATAAATGTATATTTATAAGAACACATGGAATTGAGTTGGGTCAATTTGATCCAATCACAAACTCAAATGACTCTATTCTCAAATCGAGCATCTTGTGAAAGTTACTACATATTCGACTGAGCATAACATATTATCAAAAGTTAATTTACATAAATCATATTAAATATTCGTAAAAGTAACTAAATGTCTATACATCAAAGTAAAGTGCTAATACAATGTCAATATCAAAATAGGATACAAAATAAGATTAACAAGGTTAACATAATATTTTGATACTCAATCTTCCTCTAAATCAACTAGAAGATCCTTCAAATTTGGGTTGTCATCAAGAGCTGACTAGAAATCTTTTGGATCCTTTAATGCATCAACTTCAGTAGTCATACCCTTTGGTGCATGCATAACAATAGACCAATTGGTGAATACCTTCTTTACGTTCTGAAAGGCACAAAAAAAAGGCTCATCGACTATGTGATCTTTACACTTCATCTTTGACAAATCTACCATAATAAGTTAGGAGTAAGTATCAGCTTTGAAAGCATTCGTTGTATCCTCCACCTTTACCCAATCATAATAGAATACGATTTCTGTGAAATCCAAGTAGTCTAGTTCTAGGATTTGTTAGATTATCCCATAATAGGTTAGCACCATATTCTTTGTATTTCAATTTCTTTTGCTTGAGATACAGGTGGTCAAGTAAGAAATTGATATTCCATTATTTTGCGTCAAAAGATTTTCCTCATATGGATATGAAATGAAATCAAAACAGTTGGTGTGCAATTTTTTAAACTCTTATGCACGAAAACTTGGGCCTTTTGCTAGGCGTTCAAGCCTAGAAGAGACATCACCTCTTTTTAGAAGTTGTATTTATTAATGAATTTATATCAGGGCATCTTTTTATCATACACGAAAAAATAATCGCACATATAAGATGTGAAATTTACCTCCTTTGATACCCATGCCCTAAAATCAGTTGTCGTGCAATTTCTCCTTTGATCTTGGACAATTCTGTTCTCGTACTTTCGACCTATAAATTTTAGAGTCTAGATCATAAAATATATAAAAAAATATAACCAAAAAAGAAGAATTCAGTTGATACTCACTCTCTCCAGTCTTCGACTTCATCTTGCGATTCGAAGATATAATGAGTTGCTTGATCGTATTGTAGATTTGTGAGATTCACCCCTTTGGGGTTCCCAAATGGAAATTCATCCTCAAATTCGTCAGGTTCCTCAATAAGTCGTTCTCCGGGAGGATTTAACCTCCTCAACTATTTTTTTGGCATATGTTCCCTAACTTATAGCGATGATTCTAGCGTTATGTATTCTTCATCAATTGACCCTCCAATATACCATGTACTCTTTACGTAATCTTTTAAGGTTTTCATCAAGCGCTCAAAAGGGTACATCTAACAATACCTAATGGGACCACATAACAAAGATTCATTATATAAATGCATAATCAGGTAGATGATGATATCGAAGAACGATGGAGGAAATTATTTCCCCAATACATAAACTGCCTCGGCTAAAGTTTATTTCACAACTTTAATGTGCGTTTTATTTACCACTTTTGCACAAATTAGGGTAAAACACGAACTGATTTGCATAATTGCTCGCTAAAGCTCTTTGTGTTCAGAAAAGTAATACCGAAATAACAGAGAGATTAATTGGATGATTACATGCCAGTCGTGAGACTTGCACTAATTCAAGATATTTGCTTGGTAGCTTAGTACCCTACATAAATTACATGAATAATCGGTTGGAGTCTTAAAGGTAAACAACGTGTCTAAGAGGATCTTCTTCTCACTATTATTAAAAGTAAAAGACGTCGGGGGTATAAATTCTTCCTATTGTAGGATAATTTTTTAACCACAACTTTTTCTTTATTTTCATATCCTGTAGATCTAGGTTGGCTCGCTTTCTATCATTGTAATGAGATCCACCCAGACACGTTCCTATCAAATGTTCTACAATATTCTTCTATTTGTTCATCACATCAACTATATGCCTTACACGATGATCTTTCTAATAAGGAAATTAAAAAAATATTGGACCACGGCTTCGCTTTACTATGGTCATTCGAATCCATCCTTGATTTATGCTTCAGGTTTACAAACTGGGTTCGTTTGCCTACGTACCTATTGCTCGCAGTTGCTGCCATCACATTCTCCTCGATCTTCTGACCAAAAAGACAAGTAGGTGGCATTCTGCATTCGTGACCTACATGCAAAAAGTTAGACTTATCGTTCCTAAAAGGGTGACTGGTTGACAGAAATCTACGATGACCCGTGTAACTCATCTTACCACTACGTTTTAGCAAATAGGATTCAGTTTCCTCCCCACATATGGTACATCCATAATAACCATTGACATTACAATCAAACAAGATCCCATAAGCTGAAAGGTTGTAGATCGCCCACATCACCATTGATTTAAGTGTGAACTCTTCACCCTTACGAGATTCGAATGCCATCATGCCTTTATCCCATAACTCTTTAAGTTATTCGAATAATGGTGCTAAGAAGATATCAATATCACCACTGGGAGCCTTCAACCCAGGTATCAACAAAGAGAATAATGTGAACTCCTTTCTCATGTATAGTGTCAAACGAAGACTTAAAGGTGCCATGAGAACTAGCCAATAACTCTAACTAGTACTTAAATTACTTAAAGGGTTAAACCTGTCGATTGAGATTGCAAGACGAACGTTACGCGGTTCCTTTACAAATTCATGGTGTTATGCGTTTTAAATTTTCCAGATGGGTGAATCAACTGGATGACGCATCAGATTCCCACCCACCACGCATCGGGCGTGCCATGTCATTACCTCCACTATCGACGGTACAGAAAAAAACCGTTTTAATCGTGTCCCGAGTGGAATATACTTCAAAACCTTATACGGGACATGAGAGTACTTGAAATTTTTTGTAGCTTTGTCCTTTTCATTCTCATAAATCACATATCTAGGCTCACAACATACATGACATTCATCCTTCTCTTCGTGCTAGTTGCAGTACAATATGAAATCATACTTGCATGCATGAATAAATTTTTATTTCAAACCCAAACCCTTCAAGATCTTCTTTATAGTAGGATAATTGTCTGGTAACGTGTTCTCTTCTCGAAGAATATCTTTAACCCACTTAAGAATTTGGTTACGCTGTTCCCAGATAAACCAAATTGACTCTTCAAATTATACAAAACAATCAATTCATATAATACCGAGTGATGTCCATCATAATTTTTATACAACGGTCTACCCACATCGGCTTTCAATCGTATGTATTCCTGATCTCCTGGACGTTCAACATTAGAATTTTCATTTAGTTGGCCACAATGCGCATTATCCGTATCCATTAGTTAGTGGTTTTGACAGTTGTGGAGTCCTTAAGAATCATCAATTAAGTCTTCCAATGGACGATGTGTTGGTGAATCAAGTACCACCTCCACTCGTTGGGGTTACGTTATGCAATCGGGCACCGGTAATTCTTTTGGAACATAAGGTATATTTTATTCACCATGGTATGTCCATATTTTATAGTCTTAACATATTCCCCACTGTATTAAATGCAACTCAACGTACTCCAATGACTTATATTTTCCGTTCTCACAACGGGTGAACGAACACGTAATCTTATCACTTTTAAGATTTTTGAAAGTGTATTTAATAAATTCTTGAACACCATTTACATGATTATTTCAAATTCGATCAGTCTCTCCCATCCACTCTTTGTATAGTGGGAAATCCTTGTAATAATCTACAAATTTCAATCGTGTGTATATAAGTTAAAACTAAAATCCATATAATAATCTACAACTAAAGCAATAAAAAATTATTATTAAAACTAAAACAAAACCAATATTCTTAAACAGAAACAAAACCAATATTTTTAAACGGAAACAAAACCAATATTCTTACGACTGAAACAAAAAAAACAAATTATTACAATTGAAACAAAATAAAATATTATTATATCTTTTCCAATAGATAAATTGGCCAAGTAATAAAAGAGTCTTTAGAATTCCTCAATTCGAGCCCATCCCCGCCTACAGCGAACGCAAGTATATCTCCGCAGTCGTTTTATATTTTATCGACCAATATTTGAGCCTTAACCGTCTCCAATGGCCAGTTGTGTACTTTAGTTCCAATAACCTTGGAGATGAGGGTGCACATCCTAATAAACCTCTTATTGCTCAGGTCTTTGAAATTGTACTTTTTGTCATAGTCACCGTGAGTTATTGATGATGATCCATGTCCGGTGACAAGAGTAAGCACGTGGAATGGGAATGTTGGATGAGGTGGAATTTGGGAGGAGAATGTTGGATGAGTAGTCATTTGGGAGGAGAATGTTGGATGAGGTGGCATTTGGGAGGGGAATGTTGGAGATAGCATTTGGGAAGGGAAACTTGAAGGGGGAGGATAGGGAAAACCTTGAGGATGAGGTGAGGGTAAGGGTAACCTTGAGGAGGTGGCATTGAGATCCCATAAGGAGGTGGCATAGTATGTATCACTCGAATACTCATCGTACATTCAATTTATGATTATTTTCACTATCATATTTAATGGAGTATTAATCTATACTCTAAGGGACCCAGTTACCCCTTATTCTATTTCAGTAGCTAAGTCTTCCTTACCCTACTTGTTCATGCCATAAGCTCACTCAAACTTTCCAATAATTACATCCTCATTCTCAAGAATTAGTTACAATTTAAAACGGAATCATTTTAGTCTTAACTCTCTCCCTAAGACTACCATATGCCCTTATCAAGGTCCTACTGTAAGCTTTATGGTTAGGATGATGGATTGGTGATCTTCTATTCCTATCCTCACTCCAAGATTTATTGTGGTGTAAGAACACAATTCAACCTCTCAATAACTCTTCAAAACCTCCTAGAATTCTCTCCTTTTGCTCTCAAATGGATCTGCGTTGTATTTTGAGTTTCTAACCCTAACCCCTTTTATCTAACATCTGATGAATGAGTTAGAAATTCTTAGATCTCCTAACCCTCATTTCCCTAATGACTAAAATGCCCCGGAGTCATCCCTGACCTCGCAATCATCATCCGTGTCACTCTACATAATTATTCCATCTCGACCCCAAATTAGTCTATGCGCGACTCCCGACTGAGATAATTTTAATGACGCCAATATCACTTGCTATTATGCGTAATAATTTCCACACGTTATTTACTATTCACTTAGTCATTTAAATTCATAATATTAATCATTATCTCACTCTCGATTAATATTTAATAAATACATTATTACTCAATTCAATTAAATTACTTCTCTCATGTAATTTATAATAACTAATTAATTTCTGCATTAATTAAATTCAAATACGCAAAAATATGGGGTATTTTATATCTCTCGTAAAACTAGACACTCTATTGGTCAATTCACTCTTTTCCCTCCCCACTGAAACTAACTGCTCACTGAAACAAATTCTGACTGAGGTCTCACTCTCTCTCGATGCCTCCAACTATTTTTCTAAAGACAACACCCTAAGAACCAAAATTTTATTTTGTTTTTTGATTTAAAAAGACTCAGGGTAAGGCTCGACGTTGGAGACTATCATGTTTAGAAACGTCCTCATCAGTGTGAGATGCACTTGAAGTGCTAATATTACTAGCCATGAACGTGGTGAAGTTACGTCCATATGGTTATTTGTAAATGCTATGTGATATTGATTCATTATTTCACAAATTTTTATTAAATACGTATTTAATCATTTGTCAATTTTAAACCAAATTAAATTCAACCCTAACACATGCAACTATGTGGGCCGACACTCAGATTTCAGGAAAAAAACCAAAAGGGAAAACCTTTTTATTTCAATAATAATTTTCAAATCGCAACTTACAAGATTACAAGCGAAACCTGCAATGAATATCCACAGACACTCACAAGAACACGCAGTTCTGAATCAGCAATAAAATTTCGCAGCAACTCCAAAAGATAACAAGGATCACCCATAAGTACTCCCAAAGACCTTAGGCGTACTCAATCCATAACCTCCCTCATATGGTACCTAATCATCATTAGGAAATCTTCCCTACAAGAGAAAATCCAGCGAAGATCGTATCTTGGGTTCTAGAACAATTAACTAAAATATTGGGATTTTGGTGAATTGAAAAACAAAGGTTTGAACTGTAAATTGAAGAAGACAAAATGTTATGCTGTTTGCAGTTTTTTTAAAATGAAAAACGTCAGGCCTTATTGAGAAAAATTACTCATTTAACATGCTATTTATAAAAAAATTCAGCCGGCAGATCGCTCAAATTATATATGAATGTCAGTCGAATGATAAACAATATCGCTTGAAAGACATCGTACAAATATGCTTATGTCTCTTGAATGACATTAAGCTGTCGCTCGAACGACCCCAGCGAAATTTAATTTTTTATTAAAACTCCACCTCAACACTTAGAAAAAATTCTTTTGAAGAAAACAGCGCCTCAGGTGTTTAAAATAGTTTTAAAAAAAAATATCCCGATACTTTAAATGAACCATAAAGTGACTTAAACACAACCTTACTAAAATTCATCTCGAAGACGCTTTTCTATTGATGAATTTTTATATTCGGATCCATCTTGATGCATGATTGAACTTGAATAAATTTTTGACAGTTGTAGCGATATACAACATACTCTAATGTAAACAACACTATGTAAAATATGTCCTTACAAATACCCCCCATGTATATGAAGATACAAACTAAAAACATCCATCAAATCGAAATTCCTATACAAATTTAATACCCTCCAATGACCCCAAAACTGGAATGGTACTAAAAATCAAGTCTATAAACTTTCATGAAAATCTCCAACTTCAAATCTTCAAATCTCTTTGCTTTTCTTTGTCATCATCAAGGTGTGAAAAATATGATCTTCAATTTTTTTTCCTACACACATGAGATAAGAAACAAATATGTTTGTCACGTATCAAGTTTGAAATGAGATAAAAATAAATCAAAACAAATATTGAATCTCAATTCTCCCCCATAATTTAAAACTCCCCATTAAATCATAATTCATTCTTCCCTTTTTTATTTGTCTGAAATAGACAAGGAAACGAATAAACAAAATAAACATGGCGTGTCATGAAAAGCAAAGCAAACAAATCACATACGATCATCTAGGATACACTTGAAATCATTCCACCAACTATTTTTTATTTTTTTAAATTTTCAAAAGAAAATGTAAAAATAATTTTACCAAAATCACATAGCATGAATTTATACTAAGATAACAAAATCGTGGAAATGGAATGAATGAGTGTGAAAAAATTCTATAGGAAAATCAATGCAATCAAACATAGCATATGTGCACGATGAATAGGGATACTACTAATGATCGACTCAATGTAATCGACACATCAAAGTCTAAAATGATTTCCACACCAATAACGTCTAAAACTATGTAATACTTTTTCAAGACATTGTCCCGACGTGCAAATTCATTGACTACTTTTCCATCCGAACACCCTCATAAATAATAAATATTTTATTCTTCTTTTGAGGTGATCTAACTCCTATTGGCCCCTTTTTGTCATATTTATCATTTTATTTCCTTAATTTTTTTGGGCTCTTTTCAAACGGTGGTTTTCATGATGAGTTAATTTTGTACTCTCGTAACCCATTCCGTGTTCACTCATCATTTTTTTCAAATTTAAACATATTCCTTACGGGCAAAGGTTATTACGTGCAATAGTTTCCTTGTCGAGATTTATCGCATTTGGATCGTTTTAAAGATAGGATTGAGATGGACACACGTCTACCAACATGTGATAGACAAGTACAATAATCCAATAAATCCATGCAAGTGTGCATTAAAGGAGATTCAGAGTCAAACATGTTGGTAGCAATCTCAAATTACATCTTAATGACTCCAAACATTATAAAGCATAAAAATGAAATGATGACGCATATCAAAACACTATCAAATAGTCACATGGATATGGAATGAAATTGTGACTTTGTCATCCTAAATGTCCATCCATAAATGGTGTAAACAAAATAAAAAACACTTTTTGTCCTTTTTCCAAAAAAATTATCAAAATCAAATCCTTTTGGCCTTTTCAATTTTTTCTCAAAAACTATTTTGTATTTTTTTGAAATTTTCAAAAACGAAAATCTTTTTAGTTTTCCGAAAAATATATCATAAATGGAAAAGATAACTACAAAAATAGGCATAAAATATCAACATGAAAATCATCTTATGCTAGCAAACGAGTCTAAACCTCAACCGTTAGGTGTAGTGGAGTTTTCCAAAGGTGGTGACATCCTATGAAAAACATCCATCAAGTCATATGAGGTATTGACTAAAAACCTTACTTTCTCCCTAATATATGCAAACTCTCTCACGTAATCATCCAGAGCATCATGTGTAGGTGCGTGTTTGTGAACATGTGGCAAAACTCTATGTGACACACCAACGAACTTAAAACACAATTTCCTAAGGTATCCTCTCATCTTACAATGGGTGTAAACATACGCGGGCTTAGGAACACCTCTCTCAAAATGTCTACGGTTCACTCTCCTATCCGGTACGGGATGCCTAGGTGGGTTGAGTTGATACCCATAAGGATCTATCACAAATTTAGGAATCGTCTCGAGTGCAACATGAGAAGTGAATGCATCGTCATGACCTATTACTAGTCTCTTAACATTACCCAAACCGAGACCGAGAAGCATCTTTCCTACCTTATTATATGTGTCCTCTATAGTGATATCTACCTTTCGGGCACGCTCAAGATCTCTCTCTAATTGTGACACACGGGCTATAAGTTCACTTTTTTCCCGACCTACAATGATCAAATGCTCACACAAAGTAATATTCACCTTCTTGAGTTGACTCGCCAATGCCTAAAATCCCCTCAAACTCTCAATCTCTCTCTCTCCAAATAAATAACCATAAGGCCTAACTCCTTATTCAATTTTTTAGTCTTTAAGGTCTCGGCGTTCAGATCACTAAACGCATTTTGCAGCTCACTATAACCCTCACTAGCGCGCTCACTTTCATACTCCCTAGAAACACTCAAGGTATCCTCGGGGGTCTCATGTGCACAAGTATCCTCATCACATATGTAATAATACAACATTTAAACAAATTAGTTACAAACATAAATTTTGAAGTTTTCAATAGGAATGTTCAAATTGGAGACTAGTTTTGACTATTATAATATAACAATTGACTTGAGGTAAAAACTAGATAGTTGTAGATATATTAATTAGGTTTATAACACAATAGGTGTGTTAAACGGAGGTCCAAACAAGAGGCTATACCAAACTTACAAAATAAGGGTAAATTTGTCCATCCTTTAAGTTGTAATTTGTCTTATTAGCACACTATGTGTTATATTTTGATAGGTTGGAAGGCGAGCCTGGTTTGGCCGACTTAAACACTTTAAAATAACCTCCTTTTTCATCAAAATGGATTAAATCAAAGTCTTATAGCCTATCCTAAGCTAAATGATAAGTTTCGGGGTAGAAAATATAATTTTATGAAACTTTAGGGACTTGATTTTAATTAAGAAAGTTTTAGGGAAAAAAATAAAAATATATAAAGAACAATTTTGTAAATAAAATAATGTCAGGGAGCTTTAAGAAATATTAAAAATATGAAGTGTGAAATTACCAAAATAACCTTTATGTGCAAAATAACCCTTACATCCTTAATAACTTAACACCTCGTGCTTGGTTTTGACACCTCCACCGCACACGTGTCACCTTTATATGAAAACATAAACACATGTCATGCATTTAGAAAAAGTTAAAACATGTGTCGCTATCTGGTGAATTAAGATTGCAAGATAGCTCTATTACGCGACACGCTAATGCCTACTCACCAAAATGAACGCTTAGTCATCAAGACACATGTCAATACCCTAATAACTTTGGAAAACTATAAATGAGGCCTCTAGGGTCAGTAATTACACGAAATTCATTCAAAATATTAGAGAGAAATAGTGAGAGAAAGTGCGGGAAAGTTTAAGAAAAAGTTTCGTCTTAATATTAATGAGCGATTCAAGACTTTGAATTTATAACTTCATACTTTTGTTTTAGGTGAGTACTCCATGACATTCCTTGCATATTTTGGTTATATGATTGTTGATACCAAATTTAATCTACTGACATGGACCAATCCTATGAAGATACGTGGCTATCTACATGGCAACTACAAATACTTCCGAGGAACCCACTCGCTCCGAGGAACAAGACTACAACGAGGAAGATTAGTTCCCCGAGGAACACTGCTTACTCCGAGGAACTCATACGCTCCGAGGAACAAACCTCTCCGAGGAAATCTTGAATACCAAGAAGCTTAGGCGGTCCGAGCAACTCAGGCGGTCCGAGCTGCATCTCGAACAAAGCATTAATAGCTGGATAACCAGCAGTTCAACTGATTCATTAAATGCTTACCATTCAGACGCACACGTAAAAAGGGAATTAAATGTATTACCCTTTCATATGTATATCATTTAATGTATTACCCTTTCACATTACAGCCTCAGGGCTATAAATACATTGTACAATCCTCATTGTAAGGGGGGGGGGGGGAGCCCAGACTGGAATTTCTTGAGATAACCACAAATCGAGAATTCGCAAACACTCAGCAATAAAACAACAGTGGACGTAGGCCATTCTTATAAGGCTGAACCACTTTAAAATTATTTGTCTCATTTATTTATCTGTGATTGAAAAATTAGAGTGATCTAATTTTTTACATCAACAGATTGGCGGCGTCTGTGGGAATCGACTGATAATATCGTTTTTCATAAAAAATATTCCATTACCAATGGCGGATATTCCTGAATCCAGCAATCGAAACACTGGAACCCCTCTAAATCTGTCTGCTCCATCAATTGTTGCAGATCTGACTGGAATAATGGAAAATCTGGCTCAGGGCTAGACCGTCATGCAAGAAACAATGCGACAACTCATCCAAACCCTCCATGGCGGTTCATCAGCCCATTCCGGACCACGAAGCATTCAAAGAAATACCCGTACGCCTTCTTCGCGTACTAGGCGTACTAACTCACATCGCAATGTGGAATCTGATGATTTCACTCATCAACCTAGGCGAACTTCGTCTGTGCGAGCCATGGATACTGAACAACGTGTCACCCTCTCCCCAGAAAGGACCAGCGCATTGAAAAGATTAAGTAGGGCTTCTCATTTCGACCGATTAGGCCCTAGGAGGAACAAAAGTTCTCTTAATGCAACGTCGAGGAGATTTCGACGACCATCAAATTTAAGGGAAGGATCTGCCCAATCGCGACCAGCTGCTCTTCAAGATAGATCCTATGACCGACCAACTGCTCGTCAAGATAAATCCCAGGAAGCCACTTCAACGCGATCAGTTGCTCGAACCAATAGGCCCGAGGAAGGAAATGATGCATGGAAAGGATCTATTCAGAGGCTGGAGGATAGATTAGGGGAAATGGTTAAGGCTAAGAACCCTCTACAACGAACCTTTGTTTGAGGAACACCTTTTGTCCAGGATATTGTTGATTTTCCAACACCATCAAAGTTCAAAGCACCTGTTGTGACTCCCAAGTATGATGGAAAGACTGACCCTGTCCTTTATATAGAACAATACCAAGCTGCAGCCGATATCTATGCTGTCCCAGATGAGATGAGATGCAGAGCATTCTCAGGAACACTTACCGGATCTGCTCAAATATGGTATAATAGCCTTCCTCGGGGTAACATTTGAACTTTTCTTCAACTGGCCGAGCTATTCATTAGGAATTTCTGCTTTAGGGCAAATCCAGTTAAACGAGTAGCACATTTGTTAAGTATTAGACAAAAAGATGGTGAGAGTACCAGAGATTATATAACTCGTTTTAATAACGAGAAACTCGAAGTCATTGATTATGAGGAGAAGACAGCGATTACCGCTTCGATGAGTGGATTACTGCCAAATAAGTTGTACTACACTTTGGCCAAAGATCCACCTCGAACAATATCGGATCTGATGGGAAAAGCGTCCAAGATTATGAATGACGAGGAGGTTATGTCTGCGAAGAAGAATATGGACGCCAAAGAAACCAAGGTGGAAGGTGATAAAGCTAAGAAGAAAGAACATAAGAACAATGGTTGTGACAAACAATCCAAAAATAGGTCGTCATGGGAGGTCTTGAGGAAATTTGATAATTACACACCTTTGAAGGTAAATATCAACCAAGTCCTGGAAGAAATTAAGAATAGTGAGGAGTTAAACTGGCCAAAGAAAATGAAGGCAGACCCTGACACGAGGAGTAGGGAAAAATATTGCGAGTTCCACAAAGATAATGCCCATATGACCAAAAATTGCATAGCTCTTCAAAATGAGATTGAAACACTCATCCGACGAGGAAAGCTAGCAAAATATATTGATCGGGGAGGCAAAAGAAGAAACAACGATCGAAATAGAGAGAGGTCTAGATCCCCTCGTCGAGCAGAGGAGAACAAGAAGAGAAACCATGAAATTGATCCAGAAGATGACCCCAATATTCCCAAGAAACCAAGGCATCCAGAACGAGAGGTATTTTCAATATGCTTTGGGTCATTTGATTGTAATGTTATTACAGGACAAGATGTAGGAGGAGGAGACCTTACTGCAGAAAGAAAAGCTTACCTCGGTGAGGATCAAGCTTGCTCGTACATTCAGCGAATAAATCTAGCTGAGGAAGATCGCCCGAGAAAGGTGAACAAGGAGAAATTGGTTATCGGTTTTTCAAAAAATGACCTTGCAGGTGTTTTATATCCTCATGATGACCCGCTGGTGATCAAAATGAGAATGAAGGAAGTCATGATTTTAAGAGTACTGGTCGACAATGGTAGCTCGGCAGACATCATGTTCTACTCGTGCTTTGATAGTTTAAATCTAAAGCTATCTCAACTAGAGCCTTACCACAAACCCCTCATTGGTTTTGTTTATGAGAAAGTATTTCCACTTGGGACGATCAAGTTGGATATATTCATTGGTACATGGCCTGCTTGTCGTATAGAAAGAATACGTTTCTTCGTGATGGATAAGAATGTCCAATCATCGTACAATATCATCATGGGAAGAGTAGGATTAAAGAAGTTCGAGGCTGTGCCATCTACAGTACATCAGTGCCTAGAATTTCCCACAAACTTTGGAGTAGGAGTTGTGAAAGGTGATCAGAAAGTAGCTCGGGAATGCTATTATTCATCCGCCGAGCAAGAAGAACTGGAAGAATCAAAGAAAAAGACCACTACTTATGAAGGTGCAGAAATTGAAACATTGGATCCCTGAGATAAGTCGCAACTCGTAAAGGGTCAAGTGGTGGAAGCTACTGAAAATATCATTCTGGACGACGAGCACCCTGAGCAAACTATTCAAGTAGGTTCATCGTTGGAGGCCTCATTAAAACAGGAATTGATAACTTTCCTTAGAAGCAGAAGACAAAGTTTTGCATGGAGTCATGAAGATATGCCTGGGATAGACCCAAACTTCTTATGTCACGAGCTCAATGCGAATAAGGAGATCAAGCTTGTGAAGCAGAGAAGAAGAGTATTCAGTCCCGAGAAGAATCAAGCTATACAGGAGGAAGTCGAGAAGCTCCAGAAAGCTTGTTTCATTGAAGATGTTAAATATCCAGATTGGTTAGCTAATGTGGTGATGGTAAAGAAGAAAAACAACAAATGGAGATGTGTGTATACTTCACCGACCTCAACAAAGCATGCCCAAAGGATCACTTTCCACTGCCCCGAATTAATCAACTAGTGGATGCTACCTCGGGACACGAATTGTTAAGCTTCATGGATGCTTATTCTGGCTACAATCAAATTAAAATAATACCTGAAGACGGGGAGAGTACTTCTTTTATTACCCCTAGGGCAACTTATTGTTATAATGTTATGCCTTTTGGTTTCAAAAATGCAAGTGCGACATATCAGAGGCTGATGAACAAGGTCTTTGCTGAACAAATTAGTGACAACATGGAAGTCTATGTTGATGATATGCTGACAAAAAGCAAGAAAGTTGTCGATCACCTAGTTGAATTAAGCTAGACTTTTGATCAACTAGATAAATATCAAATGAAACTGAACCCGGTGAAGTGCATCTTTGGAGTATGAGAAGCCATGTTTCTTGGGTACATTGACAATCAACGAGGCATTGAAGCAAATCCTGAAAAGATAAAAACTCTATTAGGGCTGCGATCTCCAACGATGAAGAAGGAAGTAGAGAGTCTCACAGGACGAGTAGCGGCACTCAACAGATTTGTGTCACGAGCAACTGATAGATGTCTCCCATTCTTCAAGACACTCAGAAAGACTTTTGAGTGGAATGATGAATGCGAGAAGGCTTTTCAAGACTTGAAGAGATACTTGGGAGCACCCCCATTGTTGTCCAGGCCAGTGATGGGAGAAAAATTATACTTGTACCTTGCAGTGTCCGAGAATACAGTTAGCTCGGCGTTGATCAGAGTGGAGAATGGAGTACAAAAGCCAATTTACTACACAAGTAAGGCTTTCCGAGGAGCAGAGATCAGATATCCAAGGCTGGAGAAATTGGCACTGTCGCTGATTGAGGTGAGTAGGAGAATGAGGCCATATTTCCAGGCTCATACCATAGTAGTATATACTGATATGCCATTGAGGCAAGCCCTGCATAAGCTAGAAAAATCAGGAAGATTGATATACTGGGCAATAGAACTCGCTGAATATGATATAGTCTATGAACCTAGATGATCGCTTAAAGGGAAAGATGTAGCAGACTTTATAGCGGAGTTCACCTATCCTGATACCCCCGAGGAGAAAAAGTTGCTCGCTGATCAACCTGTGGATGTTACAGGATTAACAAACATAAGCTCAGACCAATTCCGATTGGTAAAAGGGCGTGTGGATGTTACAGGATGTGATGCATAGATAGTTGTGAGGACTCCGGACGAGGAACAAGAGTTGCTCGCTGATCAACCTGTGGATGTTACAGAATCGACAAACACTAGCCCAGACCAACTCCGGTTGGTAAAAGGGCAAGTGGATATTACAAGATCATTGACTTCGGGCTCAGACCAACTCCAATTGGTAAGGGCAATAAGAGATGATCGACGAAGAGCAAGAAAAATTCGAGGAGGAATGGAAGGAACAAATATTTCACCGAGGAACTCTAACTGATCAGAAATTTGAAGACGAGTTACCTATATGGAGACTATATGTAGATGGCTCATCTTGCACTCCAGGATGCGGCGCGGGGATAGTTATGAGCACTCCGGATGAGGTCGATATGGAATATGCCTTGCGTTTCCAATTCAAAGCTTCCAATAATGAGGCTGAGTAGGAGGCCATGATCGCAGGGCTTAATTTGGCAAAAATTATGGAGGCGCAGCAGGTTGTGATTTTTAGCGACTCTCAATTGATTGTAAATCAAATGATGGGAGTATATGGAGTTAAAGGAGAATTAATGATCAGATATCATGCAAAGGAAAAGGAGCTGGTGTCAGAATTTGCCACTATTCAGCTCGTCAAAATACCAAGAATGGAAAATGCGAGAGCAGACGCACTAGCCCGACTAGCATCAGCTACTCGCACCGAGCTACGATGAATAATCCCAATTGAAGTATTAGCTGGTCGGAGTATAGATGAAGATCTAATGTTGAAATTTATCACCCTTGATTTAGGACCATCTTGGATGGATCCCATCAGGGCATATATCGAGGAGGGAGAATTGCCAATTGACAAACTCGCAGCCAAGAAATTGAAGTTTAAAGCGGCTCGGTATGTATTAACTAATGGTGTTTTATATAGACGAGGAATTATGGCAGGTTTGCAAAGATGCGTACATCCCTCCGAAGTGAAATAATTGATTGAAGAAATCCATGAAGGGCCTTGTGGAGCACATATAGCAAGTCGGACGCTTTTACAAAGGGTGATGACGAAAGGATACTACTGGCCGACGATGAGGGATGATTGCATAGCCTACACCAAGAAGTGTGACAAGTGCCAGCTCTTTTCCTTAATCCGAAGAACTCCACAGGCATTGTTGACAACCATAACTTCTCCTTGGACATTCGCCATGTGGGGAATAGATTTGGTTGGACCATTGCCAACGACCCGAGGAAGGTTCAAGTATCTCGTCGTCGTAGTGGATTATTTTACTAAGTGGGTAGAAGCTGAGCCACTCATTGACATGACGCACGAGAAGGTGTACCAATTTTTTTGGAAGAACATCATTTGCCGATATGGTCTCCCTCATGCCTTCATCACAGACCATGGAACACAATTTAATAACGAGGAGTTTGCCGCCTATTGTCATCAGTCAAACATTTTGAAGGTTCATTCAGCACCAGGCCATCCTCAAAGCAATGGACAAACTGAAGTGACAAACAGAACGCTGCTGAACGGTTTGAAGAAATGATTGGATGATGCAAAAGCAAACTGGATCAACGAGCTACAATCAGTACTTTAGGCTTGCCGAACTACTCCCCGAGTAGAAACTGGAGAATCACCATACATGTTGGCATTTGGAAGTGAGGCTGTCATACCTGCCGAGTTGGGTCTCCCAACACATAGGGTACTGAATTTCAATTCCCCTGTCAGTGACTTAATGAGAAGACTGGATTTAAACATGCTCGAGGAAGTTAGAGAAGAAGCAGCCATTAGAAATGCTGCTTACCAGCAGCGAACAACTCTGTTCTACAACAAAAGGGTGAAGAAGTGCGACCTGAAAGAAGGAGACTATGTTCTGAAGAAAGTAATTCAAAACACAATAAGCTGGAAGCAAACTGGCATGGACCATACCGAGTTACAGAAGTTGTTCGACCAGGAACTTATCGAATAGCAACTTTAGAAGGCGAGGAGTTTAAGAATGCATGGAACGCAGAGCATCTGCGCAAGTATTATCAGTAATGTATATGTAACACAGTTCCATCAGTATGAATAAAATGAAGATATTCTGCCAAAGTCTCTCCTTTTTATTGAGAATTTTTTGAGGAATACTAGTGCTACACACTACTCGGCAAAGCTCAGGCTGCTCAGCAAAATATTCCTAAAAATGCCAACCTCGGTTGGTTAGGAAACAAAATATTCCTAAAAATGCCAACTTCGGTTGGTTAGGAAACAAAATATTCCTAAAAATTCCAACTTCGGTTGGTTAGGAAACAAAATATTCCTAAAAATGCCAACTTCGGTTGGTTAGCAAAAACGAAATATTCCTAAAAATGCCAACATGTTTGGCAAGGAAACGAAATATTCCTAAAAATGCCAACCTGTTTGGCTAGGAAACAAAATATGCTCACAAATGCCAACTTGTGTTGGTCGAAAGGTACGTACACTCTCGAAAATGCCAAGTTATGTTGGTCGGGAGGTAAGATTATTCCAGAAGATGCAAAAGTTGCTAACTATGACTGGTCGGGGATAAAAACCCACCAACCATAGTTAGTCGACAGAGAAAATTTGCCGATCTTGGTTGGTCGGAAACATTTAAGAGAAAAATCTACCAAGTATGGTTGGTCGGGGATAAAAACCCACTAACTGTAGTTGGTCGACAAGAATAATTTAACGACCTTAGTTGGTTGGAAAATTTTTAAACATTTTTATACTCATTACTTTATTATTAAGTGATCGAGCAACAGTATTGGTACTTATAACTTTTTAATTGTTACTGAAATGGTTGACAAACAACACAATATTGTTATCTTTTTAACAGATACGCATAAATATAAAGTGTTTGATAAATACAAGACAATAGAAATCGAGATTTGCAAACAAAAATGAAAGTCTTTCATTGAATTCAAAATAAATTACATTGATAATGAAATTATAGTTACATTGATATGTATACTAACTATTACATCAAAAACTCCTATTCTACTGGTCTCTTCCCCTCTGCTTTTGACACAGGTTCCTCGCCAGCAGGCGGATTATTTAAAGACTGAGGAGAATTGATAAAGTTAAGATCCTTCAGCATCCTGACATTCATCACGGATGGCCGATCTAAGAGATGCTCCGGATGAGATACCTCGATTTGAGAGTGAAGATTGTAGTCACCGAGATACTTTGAAATTAAGTTCCGAGGAATGGCCCAAGAAGGGATCCACTCCATCTCCAAATTGTATGGTGGCACGGGCAAGTCGAGCAAGCCGGGATCATGGTAATCCCACAGATAATGACCTTGTTCGAGCTTCAACACACCTAAGGCATTCAGCCAGCCTTGCTTATAGCCCTCATTGTTGGCATTATGGATACGATCATCCAAGTGGAATAATGCTTCGTTGTATCTAGCCATCCAGAACTCCCTAGGCTGTTTGTGGAATTGATATGTTAGCCTTTCTAGCTGCTCGTGGAGATTATTGATGAAAAGCTCCTTATTCTCCAAGACTGACTTCTGCGCAGAGAGTTGTTTCTTCAGGTCCCTAATCTTCTTTGACATATCAGACAAAGCCTGGTTCTTCGCCATTAATTGGAAAGCTTGGTTATCTAACGCAGACTGAGTTCTCTGTTCTTCGACAAGAACCCGAGCTGCTCTTCCTCGTTCCCGAGGAGCTCTTGCTCGACCACGAGAAGATGTAGAGATGCCTAGACTCTTCAAAGTCTCCAACTCGTTCCTCAACTTGGCATTCTCAACCTCTAAGAATGAAAATCCCTCGTCAGTCACTGGGATTAGGGTTGTTGAAGAAGAAGCTGCAGACTTCAATTGTGATAGCTCTTTTTGCAAGTTGTTGTTCTCTTGCTCCAGCAGCTTGGTAATCTGTCTGCACTCCTCGAACTCACCCTTCAAAGTTCTCTCCCTTACATCATACCCGGCAAAAAGCTTCTCGTAGCCCTTGTCAGCAACGATCAGCTTGTACTTTTTCTCATAACTCTCATGCAACGAGGCAGTGGATTCTTTATATTGAAGCTGAAGGTCTTCAAGGGTGCCTTGGAGATCCTCGATCATTTAGTAGTAAGCCACAATATTGGCCACCACTCGATCAAGAAGACACTTCAGGTACTGATATGCTTTCACTGCCTATTCTGAAGCATCCTGGCTAAGGATGTCGGCAACTTGTGCAGCACTCAGGTCTGTGTGACCAGCCTTGAAGTACTCATTACATTGTCGCAACAACTTTGTATCATGGACAGATAGCAATTCCATCCTGGCCAGAAAATAGCAGAGAAAGAAAGAGCAATCATCAATAAGAAGAATAAGCAGAGTATGAATGAAAGATAGACAACAATATGCAAGAAAATTCAATTTTTATTAGATCATACAATTCAGAGTTACAAGTTCTGGATTACATTTGACAAAAGAAGAAAAATATAAAGATAAGCCCAAACAACACTATACCTTTTCCTTATCTCCCAAAACCTTCTTGGGAGGTTGGGAATAGGAAGAAGGTTACTCGGAGGGAACTGTGGGTTGTTCGGAGAGCACCAGCTGTTGCTCGAAAGAAGAAACGACTTGCTCGGTAGCATATTGGATGGTTGGGGGGTGATCTCCCATCACCATTGAAGACTCCTCAGAGGTAGCTTCGTCCTCTTCTAATTCTTCTGGAGTAGGAGGGGGACCAGGGATATGTCTCTGGAAGAGCTCGGATGATTCGTCGACCTTCATTTCCTGAAGGGAAGAAACCCATCCATCCCTAAAATACTTTAGACTACCATAGTCCACTTAAGATACCATGGCAGCACACCCCTTGTTCCACCCCTTGTCCCAGCCAGAGCTGAAGGACTTCTTCACATCAGCTTTCCTCTTGGTCTTCTCCAAGGCAAGCTTCTCGGACAGCAGGTTCTCAGCAGCCTTCAATTTATTTTCTGCCACCTCCTTCTGCCGACCTACTTCCTGAAGTTTGGCCAAATCCTCCTCGGCAGCCTTGAGTTTATTTTCCAACTCTCCAGCGGCTTTGAGCTTCTCTTCAAGCTCCTTATTTACCTTCTCCGAGGCATTTATTCTCTTCTCCAACTCCTTGGAGGCATCAACAACTCGAGCTTTCTCCTGCTCGCTGGAGGTAAGTTTCTTCTCCCAGACAGCTTTGTCATCAGCATATTTTTGGCGAGAATCTGCCAGAGACTTGGTATCTTCTTCCAAAGCTCCTTCCACGCTGGACGAGGAGCAGGAAGCCTTAATTGCTTCATCCTTCTTCAGGATTATATTAAAGCAGCTCGTCAACTGTGAACAGAAAAAGAAAGAAAGTTAGAAACAAGAAATGACAAAGAAAATATGAAAAGTTCAAAGTAAAGAGACTTACTGAAGCAAGATGACGAGCAGCCAAAGAAGTAACCATGTCCCGAGTAAGATTATCTTCATTACCTTGGACCTCAGGAATGGTCCGGGACTTCACCAAGCTCATGGCAGAGCTCGGAGGAATAAAAGTGGGAACTACAGTCCTAGCAGCTGGGGGCTGAGTAGTGGTGTCAACCAAATTGACCGAGGAGCTTTTATTCAGCCTCCTCGGGGGAACAGGTACAGATTCAACCAAGGAAGAGCCCTTGGTTGGTGATATCACAATCACCTCTCCAGGAGCAGCAGACCTGCTCGGAGCCACTGCGGGCTTCTCGGCGACTTTAGCAGGAGTAGCTGGAGGAGCTGCATCAGTCTTCTTTGTCCCCTCCCTTGGGACATCAATCCTAATCCTTTTTACCTCCCCATAACCGGAGGAAGTTTTCTCAAATAGAGCAGGAGTTCTTCTTTTCTTCATCCTTTCACTCAAAGGAATATGGGATTCAGGTGATGAGCTTGTGGAAGCTGGAACTGGCTCTCATTCACTTATCAGTGGACGATCAGTGAAGGAAGTGGTGTAGCTCTTGTACTGGAGCAGATACGAAGCTGATCTAATGTGCTCGTCGGCAACAATTTGATGGAGACTCCAGATAAGTTTAAAATGCCTTATATTGACATCTGCCTCTTTGGGGCACTTTTTCTTGCTATCAACTGCAAATAAATAAACATTGTTATCAGTGGCACATTTTATCAAACACAAAAGAAGCATAAGTTCAAAATAAAATGAAATAAAAATAACCTATCCCATTGCCATAAGGAGGGCATCTGGGACCCTGGTAAGCCTCATCTCCAGTCAATGGAGGGTGTTGCCAATTTTTTATAACAACCCCATGCTCAAAATAATCCCTATTGGCATCAGGGATATTGACTACTAATGCCCTATTTAAAAATATAGTTTTTAAATAATAAATATTTTCAATAACTGCCCATCTATAGCAGTACATGATTTCTTGAATTCCTATACGAATTTTATGCACTTGATTTAACCTATGCACCCCATTAACTATTCTCCATGTGTTGGGGGCTATTCTTGCAGGAACAACGTCAAAGTACTGACAGAATTCCAGACACAAAGAATTTGGTGGAAAAGAAAATCCACAGTCAGCAAAAAAGAGACTGGGAAACCAATGTCCCTCAGCCAAATGGAAGTAATTAGAAGGCTCAGAAATCTCTTCCAAGACAACCCAAAAGGGAATGGAGAAATCAGAACGAAATTTCTCAAGAGACTCAACAGGGTAAACCATGGTGAAGAAAGAAATAAAGATGAAGGAAGAAGATCTTATAGGAAAAGAATGGATCTGCTGACAACGAACGACGGAAAAGATGAACGCACAAGAGAGTAGGAAGAGACGACGTAAAACTCAAAAGACGAAAATTTGAAAAGGTAGAAAACGATGGGAGTGTCTGTGAAGTTTAAATACCTTGCCATGGGAAATTGTGAAGTAATGATTACAAAAAAGGATGATTACGTTACCGGCGGCTAAAAGGGCATTAAATATTGGCGCAGGAATCAAAGCGAATAACAGCGGCAAAAAGACAAAAAGCGATGCGGGAATCGAAGCACGCAGAAAAGTCCAAAAAAGTATGATTCTACGAATTGGGAAGGAGAAATAAATACAAGGGAAATGCTCCTAAAAATCAGGAAGACTATTTAAAGCTACCATATTCCGAGAAAGAATGTTCCATACTCCTCAAATTTCGAACTATGAAACATTGGGGGCTTCTGTTGATACCAAATTTAATCTACTTATGTGGACCAATCCTATGAAGACACGTGGCTATCTACATGGCAACTACAAATACTTCCGAGGAACCCACTCGCTCCGAGGAATAAGACTACAACGAGGAAGATTAGTTCCCCGAGGAACACTGCTTGCTCCGAGGAACTCATACGCTCCGAGGAACAAACCTCTCCGAGGAACTCTTGAATACCAAGAAGCTTAGGCGGTCCGAGCTGCATCTCGAACAAAGCATTAATAGCTGGATAACCAACAGTTCAATTGATTCATTAAATGCTTATCATTCAGACGCACACGCAAAAAGGTCATTAAATGTATTACCCTTTCATATGTATATCATTTAATGTATTACCCTTTCACATTACAACCTCAGGGCTATAAATACATTGTACAATCCTCATTGTGAGGGGGGGAGCCCAGACCGGAATTTCTTGAGATAACCACAAATCGAGAATTCCCAAACACTCAGCAATAAAACAACAGTGGACGTAGGCCATTCTTATAAGGCTGAACCACTTTAAAATTATTTGTCTCATTTATTTATCTGTGATTGAAAAATTAGAGTGATCTAATTTTTTACATCAACAATGATATTATGCAAACTATATCTATTTTGTGAAATGTTTTATCCTCAAAATACATCTGATACTGATGATTATGTCATTTGTTATTTGTGTATATCTCTCGATATATACATCGGATTTGAATTATGAAATTATTGATTTGGCCTATGGTAACTCTCTTACTGTGTTGGCCTTGACTATCGGGTGAAAATATTTTAGTAGTACCTTCCCAACTGGTTGATCGCTGGTATGCCCTAAATAAGGCGTTGTTCTAGAGATCATGATTTTCTGTCTATGTTGTTGCCAGGTGGGAACATTTGGTATCACTATTTGTATATCTGGGTATTAGAGCGTACATGACCATCAAAATAAAATTTAATAATTGACATATTGCAAAATTATTTTATTTGTTTTTTTCTAAACTGTTTATTCTGAAAATATTTACTATCAATTACTTTACATATATATTACTACAAATTCATGTCTCTATATACTTGCCTTCTGTTCTAAATTGAATATGTATCAATTTTTTGAAAAACCTTGGAATGTATGGAGTTTGAATCTCATTCAGTTTTTACCTGATGTTGTATAAATAACCATTTTTCACGAAATAAGTAGGCTCGTGAAGGGAACATAAAAGGACTATGTTGAAGATTTAGCTTTTAGAGATTTTTTTAGTATTATGTTTGTTTTATCATTTAGGGCATGTGTGGATCTCTTGTAATAAGTTTTTAAATTTTTTCTTAAGTTGTAACTCGTTTTTACTTTGAGTATAAATGAAGTTACCTTTAGAAAGCTCTGGTGACGTAATTCCTTTACTTTCAGTATTTTACGATTCATAACGAGGTGATTGTATTTCTGTTGCACTTATTTAAGGAAATAATTTAAGTCAAAATATATGTTGCCTTGGTGGCATGTCATGACACTCATTCCCCACTACTAATTTGGGCTGGGGTCGTGAAAGAGGTGGTATTAGAACATAGGTTATGAACCCATAGACTACTCAATATTAGTTTCGAACGTTATAGATTTTAAGTTTCCATACATAAGATATAGGATTAAATATTCTACTTTTGTAATAACCCTCCATATTTCTTACATTCTATATAATTGTTTATATATAATTATTCTTCTAATTTTTAATCTCAAGATAGTGTAATACATCTTACGTTTGGCCGTGATTGTAGAAAATGGCCAAGACAAGATCAACTGCGGGAATTAATGGTTCAAGTATGGAAGGACTGGAAGGTGCATACAAGGTGATTGAGAGTCTAGCAAAGATTGTTGAGCATCAGGTGAATAATGTAGCACCGCAGAATCTTGAACTAACTAGTGGTACTGTTAAACAGTTCAACAAGTTGAATCCATCCTCTTTTAAAGGTACTCCTAACGCCACTGAAGTATAATGTTGGGTGATGCAGATGGAATAGATGCTCTATATTTTTAAGTGTACCGATGAACAAAGGGTTTCATTTGCAACATTTATGTTAGAAGGTGAAGCTGAACATTGGTGGAGAATGACTAAGAGAATACACGAGGAGAGGAATACTTACATAGGTTGGAATGACTTTTTAATGATCTTTTATGAGAAATAATTCCCTTGAATGGTGAAGGAGGAAATGGCAGCTAAGTTCATGAGTCTAATGCAAGGCGATATGATAGTTAGTCAATAAGAGGCCAAGTTTACTTAGGTATCTCATTTTTAACCTTATGTTGTGGTAACTGATGTTTTAAATCTAAAAAGTTTGAACATGGGTTAAGGTCGAGTATTCTTAGTGGAATTTCCATCCTAAAGTTGACATCATATAGTGACATCGTGGCTAGGGCTACGATAGCTGAGAGGGATTGTGAGGAGTAGAATAGAATTAGAGATGATAAGAGGAACTTTATGGAATAAATAGGGAGGAACCCAAATAATATAAATAATTTTAGGAGTACATCCAATGTTGTGGGATCTATTGATAACAAATAGTTTAATAACAAGATATGTTAGCGATGTGGGAAGATGCATGGAGCACGACCTTGTTATAAGGATACAGGAGCTTATTTTAGATGTGTACAGAAAGGACATCAGATAAAAGACTTCCCAACCCTAGCAAGGGTTTCGATACAACATTCAGGAGAAAAAAATGACCAAGGCAGTCTGGGTAGAGTGTTTTCACTTTCTGATACCTAAGCTTCTAACGCAGTAGTGTCAGGTACACTTTCTACATGTGCCAAACCTTTTCAAGATTTATTAGATCCTAGTTCTACCCATTCATTTGTGTCTGTGCATTTTGTTAACAACTTTCCTAATATTCCTGAACCCTTGAATCATAACATACACATTTCTACTCCTTAGGGCGATTTATTGATTAGAACATTATTATATAAGTCTTGCTTTATAGATGTTAGTCATCATAAACTATTCACCTATTTGATAGTTTTAGGCATAAGAGACTTTGAAGTCATTTTAGGTATGGATTGGTTAGCATCGTATCATGCTAAGGTAGATTCTTTTGAGAAAAGAGTTACTTTCCAAATCCCTAACCAACCAGTATTCAGTTTTTAAGGAACTTGAATCCTATCTCCCATGCATATTATCTCCGTAATGCAAGCTTGTAGTTTTCTTAAGACGGGATGTCAAGGATTCCTTGCAAGTGTTATTGATTTGCAAACCAAAGAGCTTAGTTTAGAAGATATTCCTACAGCTAAACATTTTGCTGATGTTTTCCCAAATGATTTTCCTAGTCTTCCTCCTAGTAGAGAAATAGAGTTTACCATTGACCTTATTACTGGAACTATACCAATCTCAAAACCACCTTATCATATGGCACCTTCAGAATTAAGGGAATTAAAAGTTCAATTACAAGATCTGTTAGACAAAGATTTTATTAGACCAAGTGTCTCCCCTTGGGGGTGCTCTAGTGTTATTTGTTAAAAAGAAAGATGGGACACTGAGGTTATGAATAGATTATCGTGAACTAAATAAGGTGACCATTAAGAATAAATACCCCCCACCTCGTATAGATTGTCTGACCAACTTCAAGGTAAACAAGTATTTTCAAAGATTGACCTAAGGTCAGGCTATCACCAATTGAAGATTAAGGAGGATGATATTTTAAAATAAGCTTTTCATATAAGATATGGTCACTATGAATTTCTGATGATGCCATTTGGACTAACTAATGCACCAGTTGCTTTTATGGATACGATGAATAGGGTGTTTAGGAAATATTTGGACTAGTGTGTTGTTGTTTTCATTGATAACATCCTTATTTATTCTAAAAGTATTGAAGAGAACGAAAAGCATTTAGAGACAGTGTTACAAATCCTTATGAAGGAGAAATTATATGTGAAATTAAAGGAGTGTGAATTTTGGTTGCCTGGCGTCTCTTTTCTAGGACATTTTATTTCTAAGGAGGGAGTGTCGGTTGACCCTCAAAAGATCGAGGCTATACTAAGTTGTCCTAGACTAACTAATGCGATGGATATTCGTAGTTTTCTTGGATTCGCAGGTCATTATAAAAGATTTGTTAAAGGATTTGTAGTATTACTAAACCTCTATCTATCTTTAACCCAAAAGTAGGTGAAATATGAATGGTCTGAGGAAGTTGAGAATAGTTTTCAAAAACTTAAGAATCGATTAGTAACTGCCCCAATTTTAACTATTCCTTTCGGGACAGGGGTATTTGTAATTTATAGTGATGCTTCTAAAAATGGTTTGGGATGTGTTTTAATGTAAAATGGAAAAGTAGTATCTTATGGCTCGAGACAGTTAAAACCACATGAGCAAAATTATCGAACCCATGACCTAGAATTAACGGCTATAATTTTTTCTCTTAAATTTGGAGAAATTATTTGTATGGGGAGACTTGTGAGATTTAAACCGATCATAAGAGTTTGAAATATATCTTTACCTAATAATAATTGAATATGAGACAATGGAGGTGGTTAGAATTGAAGAAAGATTATGATTTAAATATTCATTATCACCCAGGGAAAGCTAATATAGTAGCTAATGCTTTAAGTAGGAAGTCTATGCCAAATTTAGCATGTCTTATTACAAGCCAGGAAACCTTGTTAAAGGATTTTAGAAGTATGGAAATGGATGCACATATTTATATCAAAGGAGGAATAATTACAAACTTACAAGTGCAACCCATGTTGATGGAAAGGATCAAAATTGCACAAGTAAATGACCCACAACTGAAGAAGATTAGAGAAGAAGTTATTGATGGGAAGAGGATTGAATTTGGGATACGAGATGATATATTGAGTTTAGGAAATAGAGTGTGTATTCCACATGATTCCCAACTAAAGAGGTAAATTTTAGAGGAAAGTAATTACTCGAAATTCATATTTCATTCCGGATATACAAATATGTATAGGGATCTTCGAGAACTATTTTGGTGGAACAACATGACTACGGAGATAACATAATTTGTATCACATTGTTTGGTTTATCAACAAGTAAAAGCTGAACATTAGAAACCATCAGTATTATTACAACTCCTACCTATCCCTAAGTGGAAATGGGAACATATTACTATGGATTTTGTGATAGGTTTACCAAAGAGTTCAAATGGTAATGATTCTATTTGGGTAATTATTGTTAGGTTACCTAAATCTTCTCATTTTCTTGCCATTAAGATTACCCATTCTTTAGAAAAGTTAGCTAAGTTGTACGTGCGGGAAATTATTAGGCTTCATGGAACCCCATTTCAATTATTTCTTATCGTGACCCTATATTTGTGTCTCACTTTTGGAAAATCCTACAGGCAGCCATGGGAACACAATTGAATTTCAGCACCACTTTTCATCCGCAAATAGATGGACAATCTGAGAGAACCATTCAAACCTCAGAGGATATTCTTAGGGTATGTGTACTTGATCCAAAAGGGAATTGGGATGATCACTTACTATTATTAGAATTCGCATATAATAATAGTTATCAAGAAAGTATTCAAATGTCTCTGTATGAGTCATTCTATGGTAGAAGGTGTCGTTCCCGTACATGTTGGGTATAAGTTGGAGAAAGAAAATTATTGGGACTAGAATTGATCCAGATCACAACAGAGAAGTTAAAATTGATACAAGATCGACTTCGAATTGCTCAAAGCCGTCAAAAGAGTTATGTTGACAATTGACACCAACAGTTATAATTCTAAAGAGGAGACAATGTGTTCTTACGAGTATCACCAGCAAAAGGAGTAATCCGATTTTGGAAGAAAGGAAACTTAAGTCCAAGATACATAGGACCTTTTGAAATCCTTAAAAGTATAAGAGTTTTTTCTTATAGAATATCCTTACCCCCCTGAAATCTCTAGTGTGCATAATGTATTTCACATATCAATGATGAAGAAATACTCCCCAGTCCCAACGCATATCCTAAGTCATGAACCTCTTTAAGTCAGAGAAGATTTGACCTACATTGAGCATCTAGTAGAAATTTTGGACTATAAAGATCAAATATTACGAACCAAGGTAATTTCACTAGTAAAAGTATTATGGCAAAATCATTCCGTTGAAGAAGAAACATGGGAGCCGGAAGATGAAATAAATGAGCGATATCCATACCTGTTTGAAAATTAATGTAAGTCAAGTTTGGGGACCAGGCTTTTTATAAGGAGGGTAGGATGTAATGACCCCACTTTTATATGTTCCTATATAGTTTGTTTTAAATGTTGTATTATTACATATTTGATGTGGATAATGTGTTATTATTTCACATAATTTATTGTTTTTAGTCTAAACCTACCTTCATAAATCATGAAATATCAAATTAGTTACAAACATAAAAGTTTGAAGTTTTCGATAGGAATGTTCATGTTGGAGACTAGTTTTGACTATTATAATATAACAATTGGCTTGAGGTAAAAACTATATAGTTGTAGATATATTAATAAGGTTTATAAAACAACAAACGGTGTGTTAAACGGAGATCCGAGCAAGAAGTTATACCAAAATTACGAAATAAGGGAAAATATGTCCATCCTTTAAGTTGTATTTTGTCTTATTACCACACCATGTGTTATATTTTGATTGGTTGGAAAGGGAGGCTGGTTTAGCTGACTTAAACACTTTTAAATAACCTCCTTTTTCATCAAAATGGATTAAATCAAAGTCTTATAGCCTAGCCTAAGCTAAATGATAAGTTTCGGGGTAGAAAATGTAATTTTATGAAACTTTAAGGACTTAATTTTAATTAAGAAGTTTTAGGGACTAAAATGAAAATATATAAAGGACCATTTTTTAAATAAAATAATTTCACGGACCTTTAAAAAATATTTAAAATATGAAGTGTGAAATTACCAAAATACCCTTTATGTGTAAAATGACCCTTACACCCTTAATAATTTGACATCTCGTGCTTGGTTTTGACACCTCCACTACACAAGTGCCGAATTTATATGAAAAGATAAAACACTTGTCATGCATTTAGAAAAAGTTAAAACACGTGTCACTGTCTGGTGAATTAAGACTGCAAGACAGCTCTGTTCCACGACACGCTAAGGCCGACTCACTAAAATGAATGCTTACTTATCAGGACACATGTTAACACCCTAATAAGTTTGGGAAACTATAAATAAGGCCTTTAGGGTCAGTTATTACACGAAATTCATTCCAAATATCAGAGAGAAATAGTGAGAGAAAGTGTGGGAAATTTTAAGAAGAAGTTTCGCTTTAAGATTAACGAGCGATCCACGACTCTATATCTATAACTTCGTACTTCTGTTTTAGGTGAGTACTCTGTGACATTCCTTGCGTATTTTGATTATATGATATTATGCAAACTATATCTATTTTGTGAAATGTTTTATCCTCAAAATGCATCTCATACGTTTGTTATTTGTGTATATCTCTCAATATATACATCTGATTTGAATTATGAAATTATTAATTCGGCCTATGGAAACTCCCTTACTATATTGGCATTGACTTCCAAGTGGAAATATTTGGGTGGTACCTTCCCAGCTGGTTTATCACTGGTGTGCCCTAAATAAGGCGTTGTTCCAGAGATCATGATTTTTTGTCTGTGTTGTTGTTGGGTGGAAATATTTGGTAAGACTATCTGCTTATATAGGTATTAGAGCGTACATGGCCATGAAAATAAAATTTAATAATTGACATGTTGCTAAATTGTTTTATGTGTTCTGTTCTGAACTGTTTATTCTGAAAATATTTACTGTCAATTACTTTATTTATATATATATTGTTGATACCAAATTTAGTCTGCTGACATGGATCAATAAAGTGAAGACATGTGGCAGTCTACGTGGCAACAACAAACACTTCCGAGGAACCATACTACAACGAGGAACACTGATTCCCCGAGGAACTCGTATGCTCCGAGGAACGAGAACTCTCCGAGGAACCCTTGAGCACCGAGAAGCTTAAGCGGTCCGAGCAACTCAGGCGGTCCGAGCTGCACCTCGAACAAAGCATTAATAGCGGGATAACCAACAGTTTGACTGTTCATTAAATGCTTATCATTCAGACGCATACACTTAAGGAGCATTGAATCTATCACCCTTTCATATGTACATCATTTAATGTATTACCCTTTCACATTACAGCCCCAAGGCTATAAATGCATTGTACAATCCTCATTGTAGGGAGGCCGGAATTTCTTGAGATAACTTGTAATCGAGAATTTCCATACAATCAGCAATAACATAATAGTGTATGTAGGCCATTCTTATAAGGCTGAGCCACTTTAAAAATTCTTTGTCTTATTTATTTATCTGTGATTGAATAATTAGATATGATCTAATTTTTTATATCAACAGATTGTCGCCGTCTGTGGGAAACGACTGGTAATATCGTTTTTCCATAAAAAACAATCCATCACAAATGGCTGATATTCTAGAATAAAGCAATCGAAACGCTGGAAGCCCTCCAAATCCATCTGCTCCGCCAAATATTCCAGATCTGGCTGGAATAATGACAAATCTGGCTCAGGGCCAGACCGTCATGCAAGAAACTATGCGTCAACTCATACAAACCCTCAATGGCGGTGCACCAACCCATTCAAGACCACGAAGTATTCAAAGAAATACCCGTGCATCTTCTTCGCGTGCTAGGCATACCAATTCATATCGCAATGAGGAGTCTGAAGATTTTTCTTATCAACCTGGACGAACTTCGTCAGTGCGAGCCACAGATACTGAACAACGTATCACTCTCTCCCCAGAAAGGACCAGTGCGCTAGAAACATTAAGCAGAGTATCTCCTTTCGATTAATAAGGTCCTAGGAGGAGCAAAAGTCCTCCTAGAGCCCCATCGAGGAGTTTTCGACGACCATCAGACTTAAGGGAAGGATCTGCCCAGTCGCGACTAGTTGCTCGTCAAGATAGATCCCAGGAAGCCACCTCAACACGATCAGCTGCTCGAACCAACAGGCCCGAGGAAGGAAATGATGTATGGAAAGGATCTATTCAAAGGCTGAAGGATAGATTGGGGGAAATGGTTAAAGCTAAGAACCCCCTACAACGAACCTTTGTTCGAGGAACACCTTTTTTCCAGGCCATTGTAGATTTTCTAACACCATAAAAATTCAAACCACCTGTTGTGACCCCCAAATATGATGGAAAGACTGACCCCGTCCTTCATATAGAACAATACCAAGCTGCAGCCGACATCTATGCTGCTCCAGATGAGATGAGATGCAGAGCATTCTCGGGAATTCTTACCAGATCTGCTCAAATATGGTATAATAATCTTCCTCGGGGTAAGATTTCAACCTTTCTTCAACTGGCTGAGTTATTTATTGGGAATTTCTGTTTTGGGGCAAAGCCAGTTAAACGAGTAGCACATATGTTAAGTGTTAGACAAAAGGCTGGTGAGAGTACCAGAGATTATATAACTAGTTTTAATAACGAGAAACTTGAAGTTATTGATTACGAGGAGAAGACATTGATTACTGCTTTGATGAGTGGACTACTTCCCAACAAGTTGTACTACAATTTGGCCAAAGATCCACCTAGAACCATGTCAGACCTGATGGGAAAGGCGTCCAAGATTATGAATGCCGAGGAGGCTATGGCTGCGAAGAAGAATATGGATGCCAAAGAAACCAAGGTGGAAGGCGATAAAGCTAAGAAGAAAGAGCATAAAAACAATGGTAATGACAAACATTCAAAAAACAGGTTGGTATGGGACGCGATGAAGAAATATGATAATTATACTCCTTTGAAGAAGGATATCAACCACGTTCTAGAGGAAATCAAGAACAACGAGGAACTAAACTGGCCAGAGAAAATTAAAGCAGATCCTGACAAGAGGAATAAGGCGAAGTATTGCGAGTTTCATAAAGATCATGGCCATATGACCAAAAATTTCATAGCTCTTCAGAATGAGATTGAAACACTCATCAGACGAGGAAAACTGTCAAAGTATGTTGATCGTGGAAGCGAAAGAAAAAAAAATGACCGAACAAGAGAGAGGTCTAGATCTCCTCGTCGAGTAGAGGAGAACAAGAAAAGAAACCACGAAGTTGATCCAGAAGACGACCCCGATCTTCCCAAGAGAACAAGGCATCCAGAACGAGAGGTATTTTCAATACGCTTTGGGTCATTTGACTGTAATGTTATAACAGGTGGAGATGCAGGAGGAGGATACCTTACTGCAGAGAGAAAAGCTTACCTCTGTGAGGCTCAAGCTTGCTCGTACATTCAATGAATAAATCTAGCTGAGGCGGATCGCTCGAGAAAGGTGAATAAAGAGAAATTGGTCATTGGTTTCTCAAAGAATGACCTCGCAGAAGTTTTGTATCCTCATGATGACCTATTGGTGATCAAGATGAGAATGAAGGAAGTAATAATTTCAAGAGTACTGGTCGAGAATGGTAGCTCGGCAGACATCATGTTCTACTCGTGCTTTGATAGTTTAAACCTAAAGCTATCTCAATTGGAGCCTTATCATAGACCCCTCATCGATTTTTTCGGCGAGAAAGCATTTCCACTTGGGACGATCAAGTTGGATATATTCATTGGTACGTGGCCTGCTTGTCGAACAGAAAGAATACGCTTCTTCGTGATGGATAAGAATGTTCAATCATCATACAATATCATCATGGGAAGAGTAGGATTGAAGAAGTTCGAGGCTGTACCATCTATGGTGCATCAGTGCCTGAAATTTCCAATAAATTTTGGAGTTGGAGTTGTGAAAGGTGACCAGAAAGTAGCTCGGGAATGCTATTATTCATCCGCCGAGCAAGAGGAACTGGAGGAATCAAGGAAAAAGACTACTACTTATCAAGTGGAAGAGGGGGCAGAAATTGAAACATTGGATCCTAGAGATGAGTCATAACTCGTCAAGGGTCAAGTGGTCGAAGCTACTGAAAACATCATTCTGGACGACGAGAACCCTGAACAGGCTACTCAAGTGGGTTCGTCGTTGGAAGCCTCACTAAAGCATAAATTGATAACTTTTCTTAGAAACAGAAAGCAAACTTTTGCGTGGAGTCATGAAGATATGCCAGGGATAGATCCAAATTTCTTATGTCACGAACTCAATGTGAATAAGGAAATCAAGCCAGTGAAGCAGAGAAGAAGAGTGTTCAGCCCCGAGAAGAATCAAGCTATACAAGAGGAAGTCGAGAAACTCCAGAAAGCTTGTTTCATTGAATATGTTAAATATCCAGACTGGTTAGCTAATGTGGTGACGGTAAAGAAGAAGAACAACAAATGGAGGATGTGTGAAGACTTCACCGACCTCAACAAAGCATGCCCAAAGGATCACTTTCCACTGCCCCGAATTTATCAACTAGTCGATGCTACCTCGGGACACGAGTTGCTGAGTTTCATGGATGCTTATTCTGGCTATAATCAGATTAAAATAAAACCAGAAGACAGGGAGAGTACTTCTTTCATTACCCCTAGGGGAACTTATTGTTATAATGTTATGCCTTTTTGTTTGAAAAATGCAGGTGCGACATATTAGAGGCTGATGAATAAAGTCTTTGCTGAACAAATCAGTTGCAATATGGAAGTCTTTGTTGACGATATGCTGACGAAAAGGCATATTTGGAGTACGAAAAGGAATATTTCTAGGATACATTGCAACCAACGAGGCATTGAGGCGAATCCTGAAAAGATCAAAGCTCTATTAGGGCTGCGATCTCCAACGACGAAGAAAGAGGTGTAAAGTCTTACGGGACGAGTTGCAGCACTCAACAGATTTGTATCACGAGCAACTGATCGATGCCTCCCATTCTTCAAGACACTCCGAAAGACTTTTGAGTGGAATGATGAATGTGATAATGCTTTTTAAGACTTAAAGAAATACTTGGGAGCACCTCCACTGTTGTCCAGGCCGGTGATGAGAGAAAAATTATACTTGTACCTAGCAGTATCGGAGAATGCAGTTAGCTCGGCATTGATAAGAGTGGAGAATGGAGTACAAAAACCAATCTACTACACAAGTAAGGCCTTTCGAGGAGCAGAGATCAGATATCCAAGGCTGGAAAAGTTAGCACTAGCGCTGATTCAGGCGAGTAGAAGAATGAGGCCATACTTCCAGGCTCATACTATAGTCGTATATACTGATATGCCGTTGAGACAAGCCCTTCATAAACTAGAAAAATCAGGGAGATTGATGTACTGGGCAATAGAGCTCGGTGAATACGATATAGTCTATGAACCCAGATCATCGCTAAAAGGGCAAGCTGTAGCAGATTTTATAACAGAGTTCACTTATCCTGATACCCCCGAGAAGAAAAAGTTGCTCGTTGATCAACCTGTGGATGTTACAGGATCCACAAACACAAGCTCAGACCAACTCCGGTTGGTAAAAGAGCAAGTGGATGTTAAGGGATCATCAAATTCGAGCTCAGACCAACTCCGGTTGATAAAATGGCAAGAAAAGATGGTCGACGAAGAGAGAGAAATATCAGGGGAAGACGAAAGGAAGCAACAAATATTTTGCCGAGGAACTCTGTCAGATCAGAAGTTTGAAGACGAGTTACTTATATGGAGGCTATATGTAGATGTCTCATCTTGCACAATAGGCAGTGGGGCAGGGATAGTTTTGAGCACTCAGGACGAGGTCGACATGGAGTACGCCCTACGTTTCCAATTCAAAGCTTCCAATGATGAAGCTGAGTATGAGGCCATGATTGCAGGCCTTAATTTGGCAAAATTATGGAGGCGCAGCAAATTATTGTCTTCACTAATTCTCAATTAATTGTAAATCAAATGTTGGGAATATATGCAGCCAAAGGAGAATTAATGATCAAATACCATGCAAAGGTGATGGAGTTGGTATCAGAATTTGCTGCAATTCAGCTGGTCAGAATACCAAGAATGGAGAATGCAAGAGCAGATGCTTAGCTCGATTAGTATCAGCTACTCGTACCAAGCTACGAAGAACAATCCCAATTGAAGTTTTGGCTGGTCGGAGTATAGATGAAGATTTGACGATGAACTTTATCACCCTTGATTTAGGACCATCTTGGATGAATCCCATCAGGGCATATATTGAGGAGGGAGAATTACCAATTAACAAGTTCGCAGCCAAGAAATTGAAGTTTAAAGCTGCTCGGTATGTATTAACTAACGGTATTTTATATAGACGAGGAATTATGGCAGGTTTATAGAGATGTATACATCCCTACGAGGTGAAAGAATTGATTGAAGAGATTCATGAAGGGTCCTGTGGAGCCCATGTAGCAGGACGGATGCTTTTGCAAAGGATGATGACACAGGGATATTATTGGCCGACGATGAGGGCTGATTGTGTATCCTATGCTAAGAAATGTGACAAGTGCCAGCGCTTTTCCTCCATCCGAAGAACTCCACAAGCATTGTTGACACCCATCACTTCCCCTTGGCCATTTGCCATATGGGGAATAGATTTAGTTGGACCAATGCCAACGACTAGAGGAAGGTTCAAATACCTCGTCGTCGCAGTGGATTATTTTACCAAATGGGTGGAAGCTGAGCCTCTCATCGATATGACGTACGAGAAAGTGTACCAATTTATTTGGAAGAACATCATTTGTCGATATGGTCTTCCTCATGCTTTCATCACAGATCATGGAACACAATTTGATAATGAGGAGTTCGCTGCCTATTGCCATCAGTCAAACATTTTGAAGGTCCACTCAGCACCAGGCCATCCTTAAAGCAATGGACAGACTGAAGTGACAAACAGAACGCTGCTAAATGGCTTGAAGAAAAATTGAATTATGCGAAAGCAAACTGGATCAACGAGCTACAATCAGTACTATGGGCTTACCGAACTACTCCCGAGTAGCAATTGTAGAATCACCATATATGTTGGCGTTTGGAAGTGAAGCTGTTATACCTGCTGAGTTGGGCCTCCCAACACACAGGGTACTAAATTTCAACTCCCCTGTCAGCGACTTAATGAGAAGATTGGATTTAAACATGCTTGAGGAAGTTAGAGAATAAGCATCCATTAGAAATGCTGCTTACCAGCAGCGAACAGCTTTGTTCTACAACAAGAGAGTGAAGAAGTGCGACCTGAAAGAAGGAGACTATGTGCTGAAGAAAGTAATTCAAAAGCACAATAAGCTGGAGGCAAACTGGCATGGACCATACTGAGTTATAGAAGTTGTTCGACCAGGAACCTACCGAATAGCAACTCTAGAAGGGGAGGAGTTTAAGAATGCATGGAACGCAGAGCACCTGCGCAAGTATTATTAGTGATGAATAAAATGAAGATATTCTGCCGAATTCTTTCTTTTTATTGAAAGTTTTTTGGGGAATACTAGTGCTACACACTACTCGGCAAAGCTCAGGCTACTCAAATTTTTTCTCGAAAACGCCAACTAAGGTTGGTGGAGAAACCTATATTCCTCCGGGAAGTAAAGCTACCAATATTCCTCCGGGAAGTAAAGCTACCTGTATTCCTCCGGGAAGTAAAGCTACCAATATTCCTCTGGGAAGTAAAGCTACCAATATTCCTCTGGGAAGTAAAGCTACCAATATTCCTCCGGGAAGTAAAGCTACCTATATTCCTCCGGGAAGTAAAGCTATTTGTATTCCTTCGGGAAGTAAAGCTACTTGTATTCCTCCGGGAAGTAAAATTTGTATTCCTAAGGGAAATAAAACTATATGTTTCTCGGGAAATAAAAGTATTCCTAAAAATGCCAACTTATGTCGGTTAGGAAATAAATATATGAGTTGGTCGGGAGGTAAAATTATTTCAAAAAGACTAACTATGGCTGGTCGGGGATAAAAACCCACTAACTGTAGTTGGTCGACAGGGAAAATTTAAAGTGATCGAGCAACATTTTTTATACTCGTAAATTTTTAATTATTACTAAGTTGGTCGAGAAATAAAATATTATTTTTACCAAATGATTACCACAAGTTCAAACTACTCGGCAATAATTTGATCGACAAACTACACAATATTGTTATCTTTTTATCAGATACACATGCACAAATATAAAGTGTTATAAGACAATAGCAAATAAAAATGAAAGTCTTTCATTAGATCCAAAACAAATTGCATTGATAATGAAATGAAAGTTACATTGATATTGAAATGTATACTAACTATTACATAAAAATTCTTACTCTACTGGTCTTTTCCCTTCTGCTTTTGACACAGGTTCCTCGCCAACAGGCAGATCATTTAAAGCCAAGGGAGAATTTATGAAGTTAAGATCCTTTAGCATCCTGATATTCATCACGGATGGTTGATCTAGAAGGTGCTCGGGATGAGATACTTCAACACTTGAATGGAGATTGTAGTTGCCGAGATACTTGGAAATTAAGCATCGAGGAATGGCCCGAGCAGGGATCCAACTCATATCAAGTTTGAATGGTGGCACGGGTAGGTCGAGCAGCCCAGGATCATGATAATCCCACAGGTAATGACCCTGTTTGAGTTGCAGCACACCTAAGGCATTCAACCAGCCTTGCTTGTAGCCCTCATTATTGGCATTCTAGATATGATTGTCCAAGTGATAGAGAGCTTCGTTGTATCCAGGCATCCAAAACTCCCTGGGCTGTTTGTGGAATTGATATGTTAGTCTTTCCAGCTGCTCATGGAGATTTTTAATGAAGATCTCTTTATTCTCCAAGGAAGATTTCTGTGTGGAAAGCTGCTCTTCCTGGTCCCTGATCTTTTTTGACATTTCAGCCAACGCCTAGTTCTTCGCCATTAATTGGAAGGCCTGGTTCTCTAAGGCAGATTGAGTCCTCTGTTCCTTGACAGGAATCTGAGGAGATCTTGCTCGACCACGAGAAGATGTAGATGGGCCAGACCTCTTCAAGGTTTCCAACTCGTCCCTCAAGTTGGCGTTCTTGACTTCTAAGAACGAAAATCCCTCATCATTTACTGGGATCAAGGCATTTGAAGTGGAAGCTGCAGACTTCAACTGAGATAACTCTTTTTGCAGGTTGTTATTTTCTTGCTCTAATAGTTCAGCTATTTATCTGCACTCCTCAACTTCGCCCCTCAGAGTTCTCTCCCTCACCTCGTAGCCAACAAAATGCTTCTCGTACCCCTTGTCAGCATTGAGTTGTTGGTACTTCTTCTCATACCCCTCATGCAACAGGGCAGTGGACTCTTTGTATTATTGCTGAAGATCTTCGAGGATGCCTTGGAGATCCTCGATCATGTCATAATAAGCCACATTATTGGCCACTGCTCGATCAAGTAAACACTTCAGATATTGGTATGCTTCAACTGCCTGTTCAGAAGCATCTTGGCCGAGGATGTCGACGACTTGGACTGCACTCAGATCTGTGTGACCAGCCTTAAATTAATCATTGTATTGCCTCAGCAGCACAGTATCATGAGCAGATAATAATTCCATCCTGGCCAGAAAATAGCAGAGGAAGAAAAGCAATAATCAATAAGAATCAAGACAGAGTATGAAGAAGAGACAACAGTATGCAAGAACAAAAATTAAAGTTTTATTATATCAAGGATCAGGGTTACATATTCATGGTTACAATTGACAAAAGAAAAATATAAAGAGAAACCCGAACAACTCTACACCTTTTCCTTGTCTCCTAAAACCTTCTCGGGAGGCTAGGACGAGGAAGTAGGTTGCTCGGAGGGAATAGAAAGTTGCTCGGGCAGCGCCAGCAGTTCCTCGGAAGAAGTAATGATTTGATGAGGTTCCTCGGGAACAGGCTGGATGGCTGGGGGATGATCGCCCATCACCATAAAAGACTCTTCGGAGGCAGATTCGTCCTCTTCTTCTTCTTCTTCAGGAGTTGGAGGGGGACCAGGGATGTGTTGCTGAAAGAGTTCAAAATTTTCATCCACTTTCATCTCATATAGAGCAGTAACCCATCCATCCATAAAGTACTTGAGGCTGCCATATTCTACTTGATACATCATGGAAGCCAACCCCTTGTTCCACGTTTTATCCCAGCCAGTGCTGAAAGACTTTTTCACAACCACTTTTCTCTTCAACTTCTCCGAGGAACGGTGCTCGGACAGAAGGTTTTCAGCAATCTTCAATTTATTTTCAACCTCCTCCTTCAGCCGATTTACCTCCCGAAGTTAAGCCAACTCCTCTTCAGCAACCTTGAGCTTATTCTCAAGCTCTCCAGTTTTTTGGAGCTTCTCGTCGAGCTCTTTATTTCTCACTTCCAAGTCCTTTATTCTCTTCTACAACTCCTTGGAGACCTCAACAACCTGAGCTTTTTCCTGCTCGGTGGAGGCAAGTTTGTTCTCCCAGATTGCCTTGTCAGTAGCATATTTCTGGCGAGAATATTCCAAAGACTTCGTCAGGCTCGCCAGAGCTTCCTCCACACCAGATGAGGAGCTTGAAGTTTTAATTTCTTCATCCTTCTTCAGAATTATATTGAATTAGCTCGTCAACTGTGAAAAGAAAATGAAAGCAAGTCAGAAACAGAAATGTCAAGGGAAATATGAAAAGTTCAAAGTAAGAAGACTTACAGAAGCAAGGTGGCGAGCATCCAATGAGGTAACCATGTCTCGAGAAAGGTTTTCCTCAGTACCTTGGACCTCGGGAATGATCCGAGACTTCACTGAGCTCATGACAGAGCTCGGGGGAACAAAAGTTGGAACACTAGTTCCAGTAGTTGGGGTCTGAGTGATGGTGTCAGCCAAATTGACCGAGGAGCTCTTCTTTAGCTTCCTCGGGGGAACAGGGATTGATTCAACCAAGGAGGAGCCCTTGGTCGGTGATATGACAATAACCTCGCCTGGAGCAGCAGCCTTGCTCGGGGCCACTGGAGGCTTCTCGGTAACCTTCACAACAGCAGCCGAGGAAGGTGCATTAAATTTCTTTGTCCCTTCTGGGACATCAATCTTACTTCTTTTAGCCTCTCCAACACCAGAGGCAGGCTTCTCGAAGAGGGTGGGAGGTCTTCTCTTCTTCATCCTTTCACTTAAAGGAATGTGTGACTCAGGCGAAGAGCTGGTAGAAGCTGGTACTGGCTCTGCGTCGCTTATTACTGGACGAGCAGTAAAAGAAGTAGTGTAGCTCTTGTACTGCAGCAGATATGAGGCTGGCCTAATGTGCTCGTCGGCAACACTCTGATGCAGACTCCAGATAAGTTTCAAATGTCTTCTATTAACATATGCTTCCTTTGGACACTTTCTTTTGCTATCAAACTGCAAATAAATCAAAATTAAAATATCAGTGGCACATTTTATCAAACACAAAAGAAGAATAATTTCAAAATAAAATAAAATAAAATCAAAATAACCTATCCCATTGCCATAGGGAGGGCATCTGGGACCCTGATACACTTCATCTCCTGATAAAGGAGCATGTTGCCAATTTTTTATGACAACCCCGTGCTCAAAATAATCCCTATTAGCATCCGGGAGATTGACTACTAAGGCCCTATTCAAAAATCTAGTTTTTAAATAAAAGGTGTTATCACCAACTGCCCATCTATAGCAAAACATGATTTCTGGAATCCCTATGCGAGTTCCATGGATTTGATTTAACCTATGCACCCCATTAACTATTCTCCATGTATTGGGGGCTATTCTTGCAGGAACAACGTCAAAGTATTGACAAAATTCCAGACATAAGGGATTGGGTGGAAAAGAAAATTCACACTCAGCAATAAAGAGACTGGGGAACCAATGTCCCTCAGCCAAGCGGAAATAATCAGAAGGCTCAGAAAGCTCTTCTAGAACAACCCAGGAGGGAATAGAAAAATCAGAGCGAAACTTATCAAGAGATTCAACAGGGTAAACCATGATGAATAAAAGAAATGAAGAAGAAGGAAGAAAATCTTACAGAAAAAGAGTGGATATGATGACAACGAACGATGGAAGAGATTAATAAACAGGAGAGAAAGAGACGACGGAAAACTCGAAGATACAAATTTGAAAAGGTAAAAGACTATGGGAGTGTCTGTGAAGTTTAAATACCATGCCTTGGGAAATGGTAAAGTAATGATTACAAAAAGAAACAATTACCCTACCGGCGGCTAGAGGAACAAAAAGGGAGTGGCAATCGAAGCGAGAAGAAACGATTACGCTACCGACGATTAAAAGGACAAAAAGTACGCAGAGATCGAGGCGGTTATGAAAATTCAAAAAAGACGGATTCTACGAATTTGGAAAGAGAAATAAATACAAGGGAAACACTCCTAAAAATTAGGAGGACTATTTAAAGCTACCAAATTCCGAGAAAGAATGTTCCACACTCCTCAAATTTCGAACTATAAAACATTGGGGGCTTCTGTTGATACCAAATTTAGTCTGCTGACATGGATCAATAAAGTGAAGACACATGGCAGTCTACGTGGCAACAACAAACACTTTCGAGGAACTCACACGCTCCGAGGAACCATACTACAATGAGGAACACTGATTCCCCGAGGAACTCGTACGCTCCGAGGAACGAGAACTCTCCGAGGAACCCTTGAGCACCGAGAAGCTTAGGCGGTCCTAGCAACTCAGGCGGTCCGAGCTGCACCTCGAACAAAGCATTAATAGCGGGATAACCAACAGTTTGACTGTTCATTAAATGCTTATCATTCAGACGCATACACTTAAGGAGCATTGAAGGTATCACCCTTTCATATGTACATCATTTAATGTATTACCCTTTCACATTACATCCCCAGGGCTATAAATACATTGTACAATCCTCTGTAGGGAGGCCGGAATTTCTTGAGATAACTTGTAATCGAGAATTCCCATACAATCAACAATAACATAACAGTGGATGTAGGCCATTCTTATAAGGCTGAACCGCTTTAAAAATTCTTTGTCTCATTTATTTATCTGTGATTGAATAATTAGATATGATCTAATTTTTTACATCAACATATATATATATATATATATATATATATATATATATATATATATATATATATATATATATATATTACTCCAAATTCCTGTCTCTATATACTTGCCTTCTGTTCTAAATTGAATAGGTATCAATTTTCTGAAAAACCCTGGAACGTCTGGAGATTGAATCTCATTCAACTTTTAGCTGATGTTGTATAAATAATCATTCTTCACAAAATAAGTAGGCTCGTGGAGGGAACGTAAAAGGACTATGTTGAAGATTTATCTTTTAGAGATCTTTTTGTTATTATGTTTGTTTTATCATTTAGGGCATGTGAGGATCTCTTGTAATAAGTTTTTAAATTTTGTCTTAAGTTATGACTTTTTGTTACTTTTAATATAAATGAAGTTTCCTTTAGAAATCTCTGATGACTTAATTCCTTTGCTTTTAGTATTTTACGATTCATAATCATGGGATTGTATTTCCGTTTCAATTATTTAGGGAAACAATTTAAGTCAGAATATATTGCCTTGGTGGCATGTCGTGACACTCATTCCCTACTACTAATTTGCGTCCGGATCGTGACATTCTTCCCCGATTTAAAAATTTATCTCTCTCAAAACTTTTATTTTTCACTTTGGAAGAATTTTGATTTCTTAATTTAAGATTTTTTTTTCAAATAATGGAAGATCATCTAGATAAAAATCAAACTCAGAGTCAAAAACCTCTTCTTTTTTCTTTGATTGAGATTTTAAAGTGATCCTTTCTTCTTTCTTATTTTGAGTTTTGGTTAACATTTCGACTTCTCTAGTTTGAAGGTCTCCTGTAAGCTCTTCTACCTTAAGAGTATCTAGTATTCCCAAAGAATTAAGGACCATGAATTTTGCACTGAAACTAGACAAAAGAGATATCATAATTTTCTGAGTTACCCTCATCAGGAATTCTCTCAACCAAATTAATACTAGTGTCCATAATATAAGATATAACTTTATAAAATTCATCAAATGTTTCTGATTCAAGCATGCTAATGGTCTCAATTTGTGTGGTAGGATTCTATAGGTTAGAAGCTTTCACAGCATTAGTACCCTCGTGATTGAGTTGGAGGATAGCCCATGCTTCTTTGGACGTGGTACATGTCATGATAAGATGAAATTCATTGGGTGTAACTACATTTAAAAATTTCACTTAGGCCTAGGGAGTTAAAGTTAAGTCCATGTAGTGATTGGTTTTAGACTATTAACATCATCATTAGTTACAGTAGGTGGTGTCCACCCTCTTTCAAAAGCAGCCTAAACTTGTTCATCAATTAATTTCGATACAGACCTCATCCGAGCTCGACACAAATTAGTAGTAGCGAACGAGTATGAGTTATCCATAATTAGACATGTCAACTGCTGGTGGCCTATTGTATGAGTTATCCATATAACTAATAAAATTCATCCACATAACTTATAGAAACAAGCTTTGATACCAATTTAAAAATACGATCGAGTGGTCCAATTATATGTATATGTCATAGAGTAGGTCACACACACAAAACTAAATTTTATTTAGTCCAAATTTTATCTTGTTTAAATTATTTGAACTTGCAAGATATTTGAATCTAATTAAAGCTAAGAAAACCAACCACAAACCAAAGAATATAGGAGATGAGAAAAAATCGTTTTCAAGCAAAATCTATATTCAACACTATTTCAAACTAGATATTACATACAGACATACATACATAGATTTATAAAAATCATAGATCCACTAGGAGACGGCATAATTTCTTCACTCCTTGTTATTCAAAGCAAATAATGTAGATCTAACACCATCCCATAACAAGATCCACTTGCCTCAGTATCCACCAATTAGCCTTAGGAATCAATATTCCTATTTTCAGAAGTGAAGAGTCAACTCTACAAGGTTATGAACAAGAATTTTGTTCTTTGTGGTTTGGAAAAGTGATCTCAAATCATCCAAGGAGTTTAAATAAAAGAATTTGATCACTAAAATATGTCTACAAGGATAAATTAAAATGCATCCCCACATCTTTATATATAAGAAGAAGAATCTTTAAGAGTAGGTATGAAAGATCGCATCTGCTGTATGGTAATAAAATAATTTTTGCATATTCGTTCGAATGATGTACCCTTTATCATTTGAAGATACTTCAAACGATTGATCCAATGAGATTCCAGATCCTACCAAAATATGCAACAATTAATCTCCTTCAAACAAAATTCAAAGCGTTCTAATGAGGTATAGGAACTCATTAAAATGACATCCAAATGTTATTTTAACGACTTAGAAAAAATTTCAAAAACATTTTAGAAAAATATTTTAAGTCTTCAAACTCCTTAAAAATACCCCTGAATAAAAATATTTCATAGATTCAACCTCATAAACCTTCTTCGATATGTAGTGACAATCGATCATCGATTGTTAGATGCCGTCTCTAGTACGTCTTCACTTGAAGTCTTGACGATATTCTTTTTGGTGAAGTGGGGTGTAATGGGATAAGCCAAACTAAAATAGACGATGGATGATTATAAATCTTGTTCTTAGATGGGATGAGGCAAATGAGGAATCAAAGTAGTTCAATGAGGATGAGGATGAGGAGGAGTCGAGGTCGCATGTCGATGGGAATGTCCCTACAACGGGGAATGATTATGACATGCAAGACATGGGACGCTCTTCAAGACATCTTTACTTATTTTCAAGGGGATTTCCATCGAGACATTATCCTGATCACCGTGCTTCAGATGTACGTGTATCACCATCTGTTTGGGATCGACTTCCCATTATCGCCATATTTCTACAGCCCCCATGAACCACATGATCCCGATGCTCTCAGGACCTATGTTCGTCATTAGGATTTCCCCATTCATTTATCTATGTTTGTAGTTATTTTGGGTTAGAAATAGGATGGTGGTATTGCAATTTAGGGTTGTAAGGATCGTTTTGATGTATTTTCTTTTAATAAACCCTATGTATTGCAACTCTTATTATATTAATGACATAATTAAATTTCCATATCTTATTGTCATTCTTATATCTCCTTTATATTCGGGTTGGGTATACTCCTATTTTGGTACTAACATGTTTTATAGGTTTATCGTTGCACTTATCGAGGATCGCTCCATATGGGGTGACGTATTTCTCACCCTCTTTTTCATTTTTGTCCTTAAAAAAATTGAGGACAATCCTTATCAAGTCAGGGGGTGATTTACTCATTTCATTCATTCGGGAAACACATAACATGTTTACATTAGTTCATTTATATTTATTTATATATATTTTAAAAAAACTTCAAAAAAACTTCAAAACTTTTTTTATTTTCTCCTTTCGTCTTTCTTAGACGTATAGCCTATGTTTCCAATGATTGCTTGAATGACCGCCCTATCCAATTATATAGAAATGATGCAAGTATAGATTTTGTGAATTACTAGCCTTTAGACCTCAAATTTGTAATATCATGAAAAACTTCATATGTTGAACATTGAAACCTATGAGCACATGCACAGATACTTGTTTATGATTCGGTTTAAGTCTATTATAACTCGATGATCATACGATGTGTTGTATACACTTACACCAAGTGAGGTTTATGATTTATCTTCATTTGTGAGTGTTATACAATTACTCTCTTTTTCTTGAAAAACATAATTTCATCAATAATATTATTATTCTTTTATTGATTGTTTATTAACTGAGTTCATCATGAAATTTTACTTTTAAGCATGATTTTCAATATTATCGAGTCTCGATAATCGCATGAAACCCTATAAAAGGATTATAAGTCCTCTTTATATTAAACCCATATTGACCTTGACCTCCCCTACTTTATTATCCCTACTTAACCCCCTTGATCCTAAATATAAACCTTCGTTTCATACCCAAATTCCTTAATGAACTGTGCACTGGAGTTTCAAACCCCACATGCACCTTCCTCACCATTATTTAATAATGAAACTGGGAACTTTTGATATAATTTTTGTGTGGATGCAATCAAGCGATGCGTTGACTTCTATTTAAGAAAAGAAAGAAAAGAAAAGAAAAGAAAAGACAGAAAGAAAAGAAAAGAAAGAAATTAAATAGAAAAGAAAAGAAAGAAAGAAAAACAAATGAAAATAGTTCCAAAAAAGTTTGAATTCCATCCTTGCTTGAGGGAATAAACAAGTCATACTCCAATTAAACATTTGTGTGTTTGGAACATGAATTCTAATTTTGAAATTGCCCGCTCTTACCATATTATCCCGCATGTTCTTACCGAATTCATTTGTATCGTTAATATACCTTCAATTCTTAACCCTAATCTAGCCTACGTTATGTCCTTAAAAAGTCGTATTTGATCATAGGGTGAAATTGATTTGAAAGTCGAACATTTGCGATAATCTGTTAGAGTTATTTTCACCTCAGTTAATAAATGATATCCATTCATGAAATTACAATTTATCTTTTATATATAGTTTTTCATTTATGACATGGGCGACCTTGTTTCCATTTATAATTACTCCTTATGCCTTCATATCTTGTGTGTGTTACACCGTTTTCTAAGTGCTTTCATTTTTTGAGTGTAATCACCAGAGAGGGTTTGAGTTATGCATGTTTTAGCGTTTATCTGGGTTATGAAAGTTTAATCATATATAAACTTTCACAAGTGCCACCTCATCTAACTTATTTAAGGTTTCAATTTTGTTGAAGTTTCTCTAACAATGTTAATACTTTAGGATTTTTGTGTGAATTCTCATTCACTTTGTTAATAACTTGTGATATCATTGTTGTTGTTGATCCTTCACATTGGATTTCAAGCAATCATTGTATAATTTGACTTGATGTTTATGGGTATCATCCCTGAAAACCCTTGATGATGTGGTGATCAGCACCACCAGATAAGGTGTTGACAAGCTGAAGCAAGTGATAACAATGGCAACACGGGAGAATATAAGTGTATATGTAGAAGGAGGTGAGAGGAAGAGGATGAACACCAATATGTAACTGGTTCATCCAATTAAGTCTACGTTCACTGTGCAAGTGAGTGAGTAATGTCACTGAAATAAGGCACTAATCTCCATGGATATAATCTCTCAAGATTTCTCTCTCTACAGTGTAAATTGACAGAGTTTTAACTAGGGTTATAATTCTCGATCCTTTACAATGTTGAGGTTAACCTCTATATATAGTGCTTGGGGTGTAATGTACCCCTAAGCGTGCAATGTTCATGTGCATAGAGATCCAACCAGTTCAAGGATGACACCTGACTGATCTCAACTAAGTAATGATGACCTCAATATCCCCTCACGTGGAGGGAATGATTCAGTTATAACAGATTCATTCACTTGTTCCAAGCCATACATGTGGGCATAGATGCTCGGTTGTCTTTGCTTGGTACCAACCTCGACCTGGATGAGTACGAGGTTGGTGAAGTACAACCCTTGCCTTAGCTGAGAATTGTATGATGATCTTGGCTGGGATGCCATCCGAGGTTATATATCTGGAATATCGGCCCGGGCTGATGTTGTCTTAATACTTGATTCTAAGCCTACAAGGCTTTGCTGATCTTAGGTAAAACTTGTAACGTCGATTGTGGACGATGTTAATGTTGATGCTGATGGATAACACATGTCCATACAGACCTCAGCTGATGCCCAATCGTGGTGATACTTGCAATATCGGTTGTGGCTGGCTTGATGGTTGGATGACATCATGGTTATGCAAACCTCGACTGATGCCCAATCATGGTGATACTTGCAATGTCAATTGTGGCCGGCCTGATAAAGGATAACATCGATGATGGGTAATCGTAAGCTCTTGTTACCTCGGCCGTCATACAGGCTGAGGCTATCATACAAGCCAAGGTTAATATCTCTGAGCTAGAAGGTGCACTTTGGGTATATCAATCACCCCCTAGCCCTTAGTTACCTATGTGGATAGGTGACTAAGGGGTATGTATGTCCGAGGCTGTATTTCCTTATGTGTTAATATTTCCTTGACATGTGTTAACTTTTGAAGTGGGTAGCGTGCCTAATAATGTGTAAATAATGTTGATTATCTTTTGGGATCCCAAGGTAATGATGGGCCATGGGATGCGTATGAACTGATTTGTGGGTTTAAACCTTTCTCCTTATTCATTTCTCTCATTTTCCCGCCTGTGCTCTCTGTATTTTCTCTCTCTTCAAGAGCTCAACCGCTGCTAGGTTTGTGGATTTCCTTATTCTCGATCTTCCTATCCTTTATTTCTTACTCCCTCAGGTATCATGTTTATCTTTCCTTTCCATTTTCAGCCCTATATTTCCATTTCTTGCATTTTTCGGTGGTAGTTTAGGTTTTTCGGTGGTAGTTTAAGGCTTTTCTAATGACTCTTTGAATTTTTTGGTGAACTTGTTCTTGGTTTGAAATCTTTCAGAATCTAAGTTTGAACTTTAGTTTAAGTTATGCCAAGTTATTTGTTTGTGGTTTAGAGTCCCAAGTGTATGGTCGGCTGCCTTATGCCCAGACCTCTGTATAGGCTTATAAAAGAGTTACCTTCTCTTAGAGAGAAGACCTTTGCAAAAATTAGGTAGATAGAGCTAGCCCAAGAGGAAGCTCATAGGGCTGAGGATTTTCCTGTCAGACCCATATTCCCTCCTCCTCTGAAAGGTAATATACCCTGAACCAGCTGAGCCTGTAGAGAATCCAATAGACCTCACTCCCGTGTCTGAGTCTGAGTCATCTACCTCAGACCCTATATCCATAGACTCTTTCCAAGAGGCTATGGATTATTCCATTAGGCAAGATCAAGTCCCTGATCAGGACCTCACAAACTTCTTCTGATGTTGAGATCCTTTAGCACCTCACAGACTTCTTCTAATGTTGAGATTATGGGGCTGAGCGTGGCTATTCCCCCACACATTGATGCTATACCCCCTGTCGGCCACTACCGAGGCTGAGTTCGCTCAGAGGTTTCTCGATGGTGTCCCAGTATATGCCCAGGCCGACGTTTCCAGGGATAAAGTTGATGGTCAAGAAAGTGATGTTGACACCTCGGAGGCAACTGAGATAGAGAGTTCTATCATCGAGTACGACCTCTTAGCCTTTAGGCACCTCTATTCTATAGGTCCTTCCATTGATCTTAGGAGACCTCTGAGGGGTGAGAGAGCCTTTGATGGCCGAGATGGTGAGATCTGCGTCTATGAGCAGATATTTAAGTTGGGATTCCATCTCCCCATCCATCCTTCAATCAAAGCAATACTGTCCCATATCAACCTAACCCCCTCACAATTATCCCCCAATGCTTGGAAGGTGATGATTGGGGCTATCATCCTTTGGAGGTCAGTCCACCACTCAGACCTTCCAGTTAGGGTCTTCACAGGATGTTACGTCCCATCCTCTGCTAAAAACCACCCCAGCTACTACCACGTCCTAGCTAGGAAGTCAAATAAGAAGATGCTATTGGTAACCCAGATTTCTAATCACAACTGTAAACCACGATACTTCTTTGTCTCAAGGGCATGGGAATTTGGTCATTGTGCCACCTCTTCATCGTTGGAGCCGAGGACACCTCTGAGGTGGGGGAAGGTGTCACTTGCTGCCAAGGCTAACCCTAGCCTTAGCCAGGATAACTTATAAAAGGTTAAGGATCTTCAAGATCAAGGGGATCACAGTTGGCTAGTCAAGTACGAATATCTGATGACCCGCTATTACCTCTCTATGATTGGACTGGGAGGAATTCATTTGACCGAGCTTCATAAGTATTATTTTTTATAAGTTGTACCTCTGAGTTTTCGTACCTCTTCTTTACTGAGTCGGATGTTTCTTTTTGCAAAATGCCGAGAAGGTATTTTTAACGACCTGTGGGAGATGTCTGCCCCAAGCCTTGTTAAGTTGATGAAGAAAGCAGGGCATAATGTAGCCCCTCCTCCAACCAAGCAGAATGTCAGCACGTCCAAGGCTGATGTTACAAAGAAGAGGAAGACAACCACTAACTCGGAGGATCAGAGGCTGAGCAAAAACTAAAAGGGATATCGTGCCATACCTATCTCAACAGATGATGCTCTGGCTACTCGCCTGGCCCAGCTAAAGATCAGCGACAGTTTTATAGGCCATAGTCTGAAGGTAATGGATGTCATCAGCTTTATAATGATCGATGCAGACAAGCGTTTCCTACGCTCCCTGGATACCCCCTTGCTGGCCGAGTGTATCCTTTATAGGTTAATTCAGGTACCAACTTCTGCTTTTTTTTTATTCCTAGTGTTACCTCAGCCTAGATGTAGTTTAAAACTTGCGCTCATGGATGCCCTCAAGGTCCAAGCCTCATTGAATACTGAAGTTGAGCATCTAAGGAGGAACTCAAAGAGGCTGACAAGCTTATCAAGAAGAGGGTTATGGACATCACCGACCTTAAGAAGGACCAGGAATTAGCCTTGAAAGGCAAAAATGGTGCCCTTCAGTCCAAAGTTGATGCTGTGGTCAAAGCCTCACTAGAGGAAGATCCTTGATGACTACAAGGTCTCTGATGAGTTCATTAGTTTCATCTTTGAATACCTTGACAGAGGTATTAAAGCAACTGGGAAGTGGGCAGCTTCTAAGGAACATGAGTCAATGAGCTTATCTGCCTCAGACTTTATTGGTCTAGGCTTTGGTGATCCTTACTTTCCTCTAGACTTGCAAGAGGTTGAGGAGGAAAGCGCTGCTCCCACAGAGACTGCACCATTGGAGGTTATTGAAACTGAAGAGGCCATTCATCAGGACGACGCTGCAGAGATGACTAAGGTCGGCCAAGAGGACACCATTCAAGCTGTAGATACTTAGGCCTTTCTATGTGAAGCTTTTAATTTATAACCTTTACTAATTATTGCCTGTAATTTTTTGAACTCTGATGGATCTTCAGCACATTTAATTTGTAAATCTGACTACTTAAATATAATATCATCTTCTTCAGAGGATTTTGCTTCTTTCAATGAATGTCTTCTCTTGCATGTTATCATGTTCAATGATGATGTTTACCTTAAAGTCTGAGGTCATCATAGTGTGATGATGTTTTTTCCTCATAAATTTCCACCAACTTGTGATGTCTAAGGTCTGAGGTCATCAAATTATTATGTTAACCTCATACTTTGCCACCAAATTAGTGATGTTTAAGGTCTGAGGTCACCAAAATATGATGTTTCACCTCATAAATTTCACCGAACTAATGATGTTTAAGGTCTGATGTCATCAAATTATGATGTTTAACCTCATACTATGTCACCAAATCATGATGTTTAAGGTCCAAGGTCACCAACTCATAATGTTTATCCTCATAAATTGCCACCAAATTATGATGTTTAAGGTCTGAGGTCATCAAATTACGATGTTAACCTCATACTTTTCCACCAAATTAATGATTTTTAAGGTATGAGGTCACCAAATCATGATGTTTATCCTCATAAATTGTCACCAAGTTATGATGTTTAAGGTCTGAGGTCATCAAATTATGATGTTAACCTCATACTGTGTCACCAAACTAATGATGTTTAAGGTCTGAGGTCATCAAATAATGATGTTAACCTCATACTTTATCACCAAATTAATGATATTTAGGGTCTGAGGTCACCCAAATATGATGTTTCACCTCATATTTTATCACCAAATTAGTGATGTTTAAGGTCTGATGTCACCCAAATATGATGTTTCACCTCATAAATTTCACCAAATTAATGATGTTTAAGGTCTGAGGTCATCAAATTATGATGTTTAACGTCATACGGTGTCACCAAATCATGATGTTTAAGGTCTGAGGTCACCAAATCATGATGTTTACCCTCATAAATTGCCACCAAACTATGATGTGTAAGGTCTGGGGTTATCAAATTATGATGTTAACCTCATACTTTGCCACCAAATTAATGATGTTTAAGGTCTGAGGTCATTAAATTATGATGTTTAACCTCATACTGTGTCACAAATCATGATGTTTAAGGTCTGAGCTCACCAAATCATAATGTCTATCCTCATAAATTGCCACCAAATTATGATGTTTAAGGTTTGAGGTCATCAAATTATGATGTTAACCTCATACTTTGCACCAAATTAATGACGTTTAAGGACTGAGGACACCAAATCATGATGTTTATCCTCATCAATTGTCATATAATTATGACGTTTAAGGTCTGAGGTCATCAAATTATGATGTTAACCTCATTCTGTGTCACTAAACTAATGATGTTTAAGGTCCGAGGTTATCAAATTATGATGTTTAACCTCGTATTATGTCACCAAATCATGATGTTTAAGGTCTGAGGTCTTCAAATTATGATGTTAAACTCATAAATTGCCACCAAATTATGATGTTTAAGGTCTGAGGTCATCAAATTATAATGTTAAACTCATACTTTATCACGAAATTAATGATGTTTAAGGTCTGAGGTCATCAAATTATGATGTTAACCTCATAATTTTCACCAAACTAATGATGTTTAAGGTCTGAGGTCACCACAATATGATGTTTACCCTCATAATTTTCACCAAACTAATGATGTTTAAGGTCTGAGGTCACCATAGTATGATATTTACCCTCATAATTTCACCAAATTAATGATGTTTAAAGTCTGAAGTCATCAAAATATGATGTTTACCCTTATAATTTTCACCAAACTAATGATGTTTAAGGTCTGAGGTCACCATAGTATGATGTTTACCCACATAATTTTCACCAAATTCATGATGTTTAAGAAAAATGAAACAGTATTGAAACAAGAACTGCTCTTCTCATTAATATCCTTTCCATAAGATGATACATGTATTACAAAGAAATAACTTCAACATTATATGTAATACTTCTTCAGGTGATCAGCGTTCCATGGATTGGAGAAAGGTTCCCCTTCGAGATTTTCTAGTCGGTAGGCACCGAGTATAACTTCATTGACTACTTTGTAAGGGCCATGCCAGTTTGGGTGGAGCTTGTTTGCCTTTTGCAACGTCTTCTTCGGCACTAGGTCTCCCACAGCTATATGTCTTGATTTCACCCTTTGATTATAGAACTTTGTTGTCCTCTACTGGTAGGATGCCTGTCTGGTTTCAACATCTTCCCTTCTCTCCTCAACCAAATCTTGGTCGAGTATTCTCTCTTCCCCATTCTTCTCGGGGTTATAGGTCTGAACTCTGTGAGTAGGGAGTCTTACTTCTGTAGGTATGAGGGCTTCTGAGCCATGGGCTAACATAAATGGGGTCTTCCCCATTAGTGTCCGTACTGCTGCTCTGTAGGACCATAACACTGTATAAACCTCTTATGTCCATCTCCCCTTGGCTTCTTCTGACCTCTACTTAATCCCATCAAGTATTTTTCAGTTCGTGACTTTAGTCTGACCGTTTACCTGAGGTCAGCCAGGAAAAGAGAAGAACTTCTTGATCCCAACTCTCTCGTAGTATTTCTCCAAGGAAGCATTCTTGAATTGTGTTTCATTATCTGAGATGAGGGTGTTTGGGAGACCATATATGCATATGATGTTCTTACATATGAACTGGAAGGTTTTTTGCTCGGTGATAGTGATCATGGGCTCAGCCTCTACCAATTTGGAGAGGTAATCAATTTCTACTATTAAAAATCGATAATTGTTCACAGCTCTTGGCAATGGTCCCACCAAGTCAATCCCCCAAACTTAAAATGGCCAAGGTGAGCTGATTGACATCATAGGTTGATGAGGGATATTAGAGAATCTCTGGCACTTGTCACACCTCTTCACATAGCCAGCAACATCTTTGGCCAAGGTTGGCCACCAGTATCCCTGCATAATTATCCTCTTGGCTAAAGTTCTTCCTCCTATGTGACTGGAGAAAGAACCTCCATGTATATCCTATAGGATGTGGTAGACCTCTATGGGATGGACACATCTGAGGAGAGGTAGTAGGAATACTTTTTTATAGAGGACATCTCTTATTATTGAGAACTTGGCAGCTCTGTACCTCAACTTCCTCCTTTTCAACTTTGATTCTGGCAGCTCTCCCTGTCTGATATATCTAATAAGGGGGTCCATCCAAGAGTCCCCTAGGTCAAAGTTAAAGAAAGGTATGGAAAACTCTTCCGATTTAATGGTCGGTTTGAGCAGGATCTTAACTCGTACTATCCTTCTCATGCCTGTCCTTATTGTTGAGGCCAGCCTTACTACTGCATCTGCATGACTGTTGTCTAACTGTTTCGTCTTAACTTATGTGAAGATTCCTAGGATCGTTCTCACCTTCTTCATCTTTGGCCTCATATACTCCCAGGATTTGGTTGACAACCAACCTTGAGTCGCTGTGGACTAGGAGTTGGCAAACACTAAGAGCTTTTTCCAATGAGAGGCCTGCTATCAAGGCCTCATACTCTGATTCGTTGTTCGATGCTTTTAAGTTGAATCTAAGGGCATATTCAATATCGGTACCATCCGGTTCTGACACTATAAACCCTGATCCGCTACCACTTTCATAAGAAGACCTATCGACGAAGAGGTTCCAAACATCTTCTTTTAAAGAGAAGTTCCCCTCTGATAGGGTCCCTTGCTTGAAGAGGTACCTGTCTTCCTCATTCTCAGCTACTCCTTTTCTGGCTCTGCAGGACACAACCTCTTTCGGATTTTGGAAGACGTTAGTGTCTGATTCAACTGTAATCTCTGGACTATTCTCAATCTCAGCCTCTTCCCATGTAAACTCAGCAACAAAGTTTGTGAGCGCTTTCCCTTTGATGGCCATCCTGGGTTGATAAATAATGTCATACTCTCCCGGCTCGATGGCCCAGGTCATCAATCTTCCTGAATTCTCGTGCTTGTGGATGACTTGTCTTAGTGGGGAGTCATTGAGGATGACCATAGAGTGGGATTAGAAATAAGGCTTTATCGTCCTGGAAGCGTGTATCAAGGCGTAGGCTAACTTCTCCATTCGAGGGTAGTTCTGTTCAGACCCTTGGAGGGCCTTACTATTGAAGTATACCGGCCTATGTATTCCATCGTCTTCCCATACTATGGATGCACTTATAGCTGACTATGGGACTGCTAGATAAACATATAACTTCTCTCCCAGAATGGGGTGAGATAAGAGTAGAGGGGATCCAAAGTAGGATTTGAGATCCTTAAAGGCTTTGTCACACTCCTCGTCCCTTTCGAATGCCTTTCTAAGCACTTTGAAAAAGGATGACACTTGTCTGTAGCTCTGGAGATAAACCTGTTGAGTGAAGCAACTCTTCCAGTTAGCCTATGAACGTCTTTTATAGTTCTTGATGTATTCATTTCAAGCAGAGGTTTGATCTTCTCGAGGTTATCGTCTATTCCCTTTTGATTAATGATGAATCCAAGAAACTTTCTTGCTCCTACTCCGAAGACACACTTGGCAGGATTGAGCTTCATCCTATATAAGTCCATGGTGTCAAAAGTCCACTCCGGGTCAGCCATATGAGTGTCATCCTTCAAGCTCTTTATCAACATGTCATCCACATATACCTCCATGGTTTTTCCAATCTGACTCTCGAACATCTTCTTTACAAGACGTTGATAAGTGTCCCCTGCATTCTTCAAGTCGCAGGGCATGACCTTATAGCAATAGGTCCCCTTGTCGGTTATGAATGATGTCTTCTCTAATTCTTCCCGGCCTATAAAAATATGGTTATACCCTAAATACGAATCCATGAAGCTCATAAGCTCATGCCCTATTGTGGCATCCACCATCTGATCAATTCTCAACAAAGGGAAGCTATCTAATAAGACTTGTTCAAATCAGTTAAATCTACGCACATCCTCCATTTCCCATTAGCTTTTGGCATGATGACAGTGTTAGATAACCACTCACGATATAATACCTCTCCGATGGACTTGGCCTCTTCCAGCTTTCTGACCTCTTCCCTGATGACATCGTACTTTTCCCTAGAGTAAACTCTTTATATTTTCTTAATTGGCTTGGCATCTTCTGCCACATTGATTTTGTGACACATAACCTCAGTGTCAATGCCTGGCATATTTGTGTGGCTCCAAGCAAAGACACTATGCCTCTTCTTTAAAAGCTTTACCAGTTACTCCATAATTTTGGGTCTTAGGGCTTTGCCGATTTGAACTATTTTTTTTTTCTCATCCTTATTAAGGATGATGGATTCTAGCTCTTTTACAGCCTCTCCCTTCTTTAATTTTGTTTCATCCCTTGGATTAAGTGTATTAATGTTATATGTGGTTATTGCCCTCTTATGGGCCTCTCTCTCTTCCTTCGAGTTGAAGTAGCATTCTCGTGCCAAGGTCTGGTCACCTTGCACTTCCCTTACCCCATAGGGGGTCGGGAATTTTAGCATTTGGTGAACCGTTAACGGCATGGACTCAAATTCTTTGAGGGCCACTCGTCCTAGGATGTTTTTATTTTCTTTGTTTTATTTTAGTTTTTATATAAGCTTAGGATTTTATTTTTTTAGTTTTAATATTTTTATTTTTTATTGTTTTTAGTTTTTTTTTTTTTTTTTTAGTTAGATTTTATTTTTACTTTTAGGTTTATTTTAGTTGAGTCTTTATTATTTTAGTTGGGTACAAATTAAACACACACACACAAACATCCTACACTCACATATATCCTAAACTAATACCACACCCTCATCCCCACCATACACCCTACACCTCACACACACACTAATCCCCCACACATCATCTTCTTCCCAACTCACCTTCTCTCTTCTCTCCTCTTTCCTCTCTCCAAACTCCATTAACAAACTATACCCTCAACCACCTCCGACCCTAACCTCAAACCTGTAACCACGAACCTCCCATCATACCCTTAAATCCTGCCATAACCGTAATTCCAAAACCCCTCTACCCCAGCTCCGATTGCAACCCCATTCCGATAACCTGCTTCCCCACCATCCCAAACCACCAGCGCAACCACCTAACCCACCGATCTGTTCCAACCCCAAACCACCATGGTCGATCCAGCCGTCGACCCGAAACTGCGACCGTCGACCCCCTTCTCTTCGGCAGCGCCCCTCTGGCCTGAAATCGCTCGAACCCGAAGGCGCCCAGTAACCCATCGCCCCCTGATCCGATTACCCAACACCTGTCGGCAAGGACCCATCATCGGCCAGACCTTCTGCAAGATATCCCGAACCACCACGCAAACCGGACCTCACTCCGACCCTTACTTGAATCCAAGCCCTTACCCAATTTCAAAATGAAGACCCATTTCAACTCAAAAGCCTAAATCGACTTCTACCTGCCAAATACAAACCAAAACCAAAGACAAAATCCCATATGTTTTCTAATATCTTTTACCCCACTTATACCCATTTTACCCCCAACCCCTTTTTAACCAAATCAGATTATTATCTCCATTACCCCACTTCCCAAATATCCTCACACCTCACACCCCATGCACATGTGCTCACACCTCTCACACATGTTCACCCTAGCCCATTACCAAAAATACCCCTTAGCCCATGTGTGCCATGCATATACAATAAAAGAAGACTCAGGACCCCAAAGAAAAAAAGATGGTAGATGATATCATAGAGAATTCTAGAGAGAGAGAGGTTAGATTAGAAAATAAATTAGGAAATTATTTTTGTAAATAGTTTTTCTTTTTCTTTTTAGAGATTATTGAGTGATAAATTGTGAGTAGTTCAATTGAGTATTATATTGAGTTGATTATTGTTGGATGCACATATGGGATGGATTGTGCTTGATTTCACGGAAATAAGAGTTCAATTTCACTTCAAGAGATTGGGTTTGATTGTTATTTTCTCTTCTCATTTATTTTATGCCTTTGATTATTAATTTATCAAACCTCGTACCATGTTAGGCTAATTCCCCTTTCAAGGGGTGGGGGAAAACCCTTATTTGCTGTTGTTTGAGTTTAATTAGTTGAAAATTCCCTTTGAATATTAATTTTGATCCCTCACCCTTAAATATACCCCTCGAGAGAGGGTAAATGATTTTTGAGAGAAAATTGAAATTCTAGTCATAATACCCATTTTAGATTCGAACTAGAGATAGGGGTTTCTTAAGTGGGGTATTATTACTTGAATTTCAACTCTAAAATTATTTTCTAAGATTTACATAAATTTTAATTGATCGATCCTAGCGGGTGATTAATTAAAAGGAGTGTAGATCTATTTTCTAGAGTTGTGGGGTGTTAAACTTAGTTTTCTAAAATGTTACTATTAAAATTACATTTGCAACGAGAGTTGATTTGTAATTTTGATATTAATTTGGAAGAATTCAATTAATTAAATTAATTAGTTAGAATAGCAAAAATTTATGGAGTAATCCCACTCCTTGATTGGTCTCACATTTATTTACCTCATTTATCTCATATTTTAGTGTTAGACTTTATTTTCCATTTTAGTTATTTTTTTTAGTTTGTAATTTGATCTTTCTTTTTAGTTTTGTATTTTTTCACCTCACCTCACCTAATAGTTTTAATATTTGAAAAATGCTAAAAAAAATAGAAAAAGCAAAGCCCCCAAAAAAGAAAATAAAAGTGAATTACAATTGAGTTTGTCTCTAGATTACCCCCTTGATGTGGATTGATACCCTTACTTACCTCTACACTTTAGATTGTTATATTTTGTAGGTATTATAAGGTTTTGACTAACTTGGCTTCATACAACGACACACAAAATAACAAAGTTATCAGTTTTGCCCCCCCAACTGAATATTTTCAAGCATACGCGTGAATATTCTCAGATTTGGTTCGTGCTCTCTAATCGGGGGTCCCGTAACCACACGGTCGATTCCTACAAGTCACGTTGGTCCCGTGCGAGGTGTTGGCACCATTCAAGTGTGGATATTCTCAAATTTGGTTGTTGCTCTCAAACCGGGGGTCCCGTGACCACGCGGTCGGTTCCTACGAGTTACATTGGACCCTGCGAGGTGTTAGTAGCGCTCACGGGGCCGTTTGGGGGTGCCAAAGGGTGTCGGCCTCCAATGTCAAATTTTCAAGAGTACATGTGGATATTCTATAATTTTATTCGTGCTCTCAAACTGGGGGTCCCATGACCGCGCGATCTTTCCCCATGAGTCACATTGTCTCGTGCAAGATGTTAGCACCGCTCAGGGGGAAGTTTGTGGGGGCGGGGGGGGGGGGGGGGGGGCACGGGGTTTCATCCCCAATGACACATTTTTAGTCTAAATATGGATATTCTAAAATTTGATTCATTCTCCCAAATCGTGGCTCCCGAATAATGCGGTAGGTTCCTACGAGTTATATTATTACCGCGGAAGGATTTGGTGATACTCATAGGGACGTTTGGGGGGTGCCAAGAGGTCTCTCCCCCCAACGGAACATTTTCAAGCCTAAGTGTTCATATTCTAACATTTGGGTCATGCTCTCTAATCGAGGGTCCCCAGAGCATGCAGTCGGTTCCTACAAGTTTCATTGGACCCGTACGTGGTGTTAGCGCAACTCACGGGGCCGTTTGCTGGGCTCCAAGGGGTTTTTGACCCCCAACGACATATTTTCAAGGATATGTGTGGATATTCTCAAAATTGGGTCGTGCTCTCAAATCGAGATTCCCGTGATGACACGATAGGTTCTTACAATCCATATTGGTCTCATGCGAGGTGTTGACATCGCTTACCGTGTAGGCACCACGGGGTTTTGCCCCCCAATGGCACATTTTCAATCCTAAGTGTGGATTTTCTCTATTTTAGGCCTTTAATTAAAATTAGGGGGCTCGTGTCCATGCGGTCGGACTCTATGAGTTACACTGATCCCGTGCGAGGTGTTGGCACTGCTTAAGAGGCCGTTTGGGAGGCAATAAGGGGTTTCACCCCCAATGGCAGGTTTTCAAGCCTAAGTGTGGATCTATTTTTGGACATGCACTCAAACCGGGGGTCCCGTGACTACGCGATCAGTTCCTACGAGTTACATTGGACCCATCCCATGCAAGGGGTTAACGCCGCTCACGGGGCTGTTTGAGGGGCGCCAAGAGGTTTCCCCCCCAATGGCACATTTTCAGGCCTAAGTGTGGATCTTCTCAAATTTGGGTCTTGCTCTCAAGCCGGCAGTCCCGTGATGACAGGGTCAATTCCTACAAGTCATATTGGTACCCTGCGAGGTGTTAACGATCCTCACGGGGCCGTTTGGGGGGCACCACGGGGTTTTGCACCCCAACGGCACATTTTCAAGCCTGAGTGTGGATGTTCTCTATTTAGGGCCTTGCTATGAAAATGGGGGGCCCATGACCATGCAGTCGGTTCCTACGAGTTACATTTTACCCGTGTGAGGTGTTGGCACCGTTTTGGGGGCACCAAGGGGTTTCTCCCCCTAAGGGAACGTTTTGAAGCCTAAGTGTGGATATTCTCAAATTTTGGCCGTGACCACGTAGTCGGACTCTACGAGTTAGACTGATATCGTGCGAGGTGTTGGCGCTGCTCACGCGGCCATTTGGGGTGGCAATAAGGGGATTCCCCCCCTAACGACACATTTTCAAGCCTATGTGTGGATTTTCTCTATTTTGGGTCGTATTCTCAAACCGGGGTTCCTCGGACCACGCGGTGCGCTCCTACGAGTTAAATTGGAAAGGTGCAAGTGTTGGCACCGCTCACGGGGCCATTTTGGCGGCACCAAGATATTTCACCCTCGAATGTCACATTTTCAAGCCTAAGTGAGAATGTTCTCAAATTTGGGTCGTGCTCTCAAAACGAGGGTCCCGTGACCACACACTCGGTTCCTACGAGCTACATTGATCCCATACGAGATGTTGGGGCCATTCATGTGGCCGTTTGGGAGGCACCAAGGGATTTCGCCACCTATCAACACGTTTTTAAGCCCAAGTGTGGATATTTTTAATTTTGATTCGTGCTCTCAAATCGGGGGTCCTGTGACCCCACGATCGGTTCCTAATGTGTACATTGGACCCGTGCGAGGTGTTAGCATAGCTCACGGGGTCGTTTAGGGTCGCCACCCCCAATGACACATTTTCAAGCATAAGAGTGGATATTCTCAAATTTGTGTTGTGCTCTCAAACCGTGGGTCCCATGACCACGCGATCGATTCCTACGAGTTCCATAGGACCCGATGAAGTGTTGGCACCGCTCCCCCCAATGGCACGTTTTCAAGCATACGTTCGGATTTTCTTAAATTTGGTTTGTACTCTCGAATCGGGGGTCCCGTAACCACGCTGTCAATTCCTACGAGTTATGTTGATCCAATGTGAGGTGTTGGCACTACTCACGAGGCCGTTTTGGAAGAGCCAAGGGGTTTCGCACCCCCCCACCCAAGGGTTTATTTTCAAGTCTAAGTGTGGATATTATAAAATTTGTGTCGTGCTCTCAAATCGGGGGTCCCGTGACCACGCAGTCGGTTCCTTCATGGTACATTGGACCCGTGCGAGGTGTTTGTGCTGCTCATGAGGACGTTTGGTGGTGCCAAAGGTTTTCGATCTCCAACGACACATTTTCAAGCCTAATTATGGATATTCTAAAATTTGGGTCGTGCTCTCAAACCGGGGGTCCCGTGACCATGCGGTATGTTCCCACGAGTCACATTTGACCCGTGTGAGGTGTTGGCGGCACTCACGGGGACATTTGGGGGGAGCCAAGGGGTTACGACCCCCCCCCCCAACAACACGTTTTCAAGCTTAAGTGTTAATATTCTCAAATTTGGGTCGTGCTCTCAAATTGAGGGTCCGTCGAGCATGAGGTCGATTCCTACGAGTTTCATTGGACCCGTGTGTTGTGTTGGCGATGCTCAGAGGGCCGTTTGGTGGGAGCAAGGTTCTAAAAAATGCGGGGCATGATTGAGGTGTGGAGGCCAAGCCTTAAAGCCTTAGAAGCCTAGGCGGGCCTAGACGTAAAAAGGCGTGAAAAGGCGTTTAGGCCTTCTTAATATATTTTAATATTTTTTAACCATAACAAGGCTATTAAAATACAAAAATTGCATATATTATAAAAATATGTCAGAATATATGCAAATTAAAATACTATTTTATTATTTTGGATGAGATAATGGTCCGGTTTGTAAAGAAATTCTTTAAAAGGCGACATCGTTTCACTAAAGCATTGTTGTTTTTAGAAAAAAATGCGTCTTAAGGGTTTTACGAAGAATAAGGCGTGAAAAGCGTAAGGCGAGGCGTTTCTCCCAAGCCTTAAGCCTAGGCGGGCCTAGGCGGAGCCTAGGTGGGTTTTTTAGAACCATGGGTGGGAGCAAAACGGGTTTGACCCCCCCCCCCCCCCCCAAATCATATTTTAAGGCCTAAGTGTGGAAATTCTCAAATTTGGGTTGTGCTTTTAAATCGGGGGTCCCATGATAACACGGTCAGTTCCTCCATGTCAGAATTCTCCCATGCAAGGTGTTAACGCCGCTCATGGGGACGTTTGCAGGGAAGCACGAGGTTTCTCATCCCAATGGAATGTTTTAAAGCCTAAGTGTGGATTTTCTCTATTTTGGGCCTTGCTTTCAAATGGGGGGGGGGGGGGGGTGGCCGTGACCACGCGATTGGTTCCAATGAGTTACATTATACTCGTGCGAGGTGTTTGTACTGCTTTTGGGGCGCCAATGAGTTTCTCCACCTAATGGACCATTTTCAATCCTAAGTGTGGATATTCTCAAATTTAGGTCATGCTCCTAAATCGGGGGTCCCGTAATGATGCGGTCAGATTCTGCGAGTTACACTGATCCCGTTCGAGGTGTTGGTGCTGCTTATGTGGCCATTTTGGTGGCCGGTATTGGGTTTCGCCCCCCGACGGCATGTTTTCAAAACTAAGTGTGGATTTTATCTATTTTGGGTCGTGATCTCAAATCGGGGTTCCCGTGATTTCGTGGTCAGTACCTACGAGCTTCATTGGACCTGTTTGAGGTGTTGGCACCATTCACAAGGCCGTTTGGGTGGCACCAAGTTATTTGGCCCTCCGACATCACATTTTTAAGGCAGAGTGACAATATTCTCAAATTTGGGTCGTGCACTCAAATTAGGGCTCCTGTGACCACACCGTCGGTTCCTACGAGTTACATTGGTCCAATGCGAGGTGTTGGGGCCACTCATGTGGCCGTTTGGAGGGAACCAAGGGGTTTTGCCCCCCATCAATGCGTTTTTAATCCTGAGTGTGGATATTCTCAATTTTGGGTCATGTTCTCAAATCGGGGGTCCCGCGTCCACGTGATCGGTTCCTAAGATTTACATTGGACCCGTGCGAGATGTTGGCATCGCTCACAGGGACATTTGGGGGGCACCAGGGGGTTTCGCCCCTAATGACACATTTAAAGACATACGTATGGATATTATCAAATTTGGGCCGGGTTCTCAAATCGTGGCTCCCGTGACCATGCCATCGACTCCTATGAGTTATATAGGACCCGTGCGAGGTGGTGGAACCGCTCCCCCAAAAGGCACATTTTCAAGCATACATCTGGATATTCTTAAATTAGACACGTGTTCTCAAATCGGGCTCCCCGTAGCCACACGATTGATTCCTATAAGTTACATTGGTCCCGTGCAAGGTGTTGGTACCGCTCACGAGGCCGTTTTGGATACGCCAAGGGGTTTCGCCCCCCAAGGGCACATTTTCAAGCCTAAGCATGGATATTCTCAAATTCGAGTTGTACTCTCAAACCTGGGGTCCCATGACCACGCGGTCGGTTCCTACGAGTTACATTGGACCCGTGCGAGGTGTTGGTGCCGCTCACGGGGCCGTTTGGGGGAGCCAAAGGGTTTCGACCTCTAATGGTACGTTTTCAAGCCTATGTGTGGATATTCTCAAATTAAGGTCGTGCTCTCAAATGGGGGGTTCTATGAGCACTCGGTATGTTCCTAAAAGTCACTTTAGTCCCGTGCGAGGTGTTGACTCCGCTCATTGGGATGTTTGGTGGGCACCAAGGGGTTTCGTCCCCAATGACACGTTTTCTAACCTATGTGTGGATTTTCTAAAATTTGGGCCGTGCTCCCAAATCGTGGGTTCTGGACAACGCGATTGGTTCCTACGAATTACATTAGTCCTATGCAAGGTGGTGGTGCCACTCATGGGGCTATTTGGGTGGGTGGGGGGGGGGGGGGGGGGCAAGAGCTTTCGCCTCCCAACGACACATTTTCAAGCCTAAGTGTTCATATTCTCAAATTTGGGTCATTCCCTCAAAACGAGGGTCCCATCAGCATGCGATCAGTTCCTACGAGTTGCATTGGATTCATAGTGGTGTTGGAGCCACTCATGGGGATGTTTGGTGGGTGCCAAGGGTTTTTGACACCCAACGGCATATTTTCAAGCCTAAGTGTGGACATTCACAAATTTGGGTCGTCATCTCAAATTGGGGAGTCCCATGACGACACAGTTGATTTCTACAAGTCAGATTTGTCTCGTGTGAGGTGTTGATGCCGCTCACGGGTCCGTTTGGGGGCACCACGAGGTTTCTCCCCCCAATGGCACATTTTCAAGCCCAAAAGTGGATTTTCTCTATTTTGAGCCTTGGTCTCAAATCGGAGGGTCGGTGACCACACTCTCGGTTCCTACTAGTTACATTAGACCCATGTGAGGTGCTTGCACTGTTTTGGGGGTGCCAAGGGGTTTCTCCAATGAACAACCCATTTTCAAGCCTAAGTATGGATATTCTCAAATTTGGGTCGTTCTCCCAAATCTGGGGTCCTGTGACCACGCAGTCAGATATTACGAGTTGCACTGATCCCGTGCGAGGTGTTGGTGCTTCTCATGGGGCTGTTTGGGGAGAGGCAAGGGGTTTTTTTCCCAACGGTAGGTTTTGAAGACTAAGTGAGGATTTTCTCTATTTTGGGTCGTGCTTTCAAACTGAGGGTCCTGTTACCACGCGATCAGTTCCTACGAGTTACATTGGACCTATGCCAAGGTGTTGGCGCCGTTCACGGGGCCGTTTTGGTGGCGCTAAGGTATTTCACCCTTCGACGTCACGTTATCAAGCCTAAGTGAGAATATTCTAAAATTTGGATTGTGGTCTTAAACTGGGGGTCTCGTGACGACACAGTCGGTTCTTATGAGTTACATTGCTCCCATATGAGGTTTGGGCCCACTCCTGGGGTCGTTTGGGGGGAGCCAAGAGGTTTCTCCCCCCAATGGCATGTTTCTAAGCCTAAGTGTGGGTTTTCCCTTTTTTGGGTCGTGCTCTAAAATCGGGTGTCTTGTGACCACACGATCTGTTCCTAAGATGTATATTGGACCCGTGCAAGGGGTTGGCATAGCTCACGGGGATGTTTGGAGGGCACGAAGGTGTTTCAACCCTCGATGACACGTTTTCAAGCCTATGTGTGCATATTCTCAAATTATGATCGTGCTCTTGAACCGGGGACCCATGACCACGTGATCTATTCATACTAGTGATATTGGACCCTTGCGAGGTGTTGGCCCCATTCACGAGGTCATTTGGGGGTTCCAAGGGGTTTCTCCCCCCAACGATTAGTTTTTAAGCCTAAGTGTGGATATTCTTAAATTTGGGTTATGCTCTCAAATTGGGAGTCCCGTGACCACGCGATCGATTCTTATGGGTTATATTGTACCCGTTCGAGGTGTTGGTGCGGCTCAGGGGGTGTTTGGGGGGTGCCAAGGGGTTTCGCCCCATAATGGCATGTTTTCAAGCCTAAGTGTGGATATTCTTAAATTTAGGTCATGCTCTCAAATCAAGGGTCCCGTGACCATATGGTTTGTTCCCACGAGTCACATTCGTCCCATGCGAGGTGTTGGCACCGCTCATGGTGACGTTTGGGGGGCGCTAAGGGTTTTCGTTGCCAATGACACATTTTCTAAACTAAGTGTGGATATTCTAAAATTTGGGTCTTGATCTAAAACCAGGTCTCCCATGACCATGCACGATCAGTTCCTACGAGTTACGTTGGTCCCGTACAAAGTGTTGATGCCACTCACGGGGCCGTTTGAGCCACCCAACACCACGTTTTTAAGCCTAAGTGTGGATATTCTCAAATTTGGTTTGTGCTCTAAAATCGAGGGTCCCCGGAGCATGCAGTCGGTTCCTACGAGTTACTTTAGACCCATGCGAGGTGTTGGTGCCGCTCACAGGGTCGTTTGGGGGGCGCCAAAGGATTTCACCCTCCAACGGAACATTTTTAAGCCTAAGTGTGGATATTCTTAAATTTTGGTTATTCTCTCAAACTGTGGGTTCCATGTCCACGCGGTATATTCCCATGAGTCATGTTGGTCCAGTGCGAGGTGTTGGATCTGCTCATGGGGACATTTAGGGGGCGCCAAGGGGTTTTCCCCCAACGACATGTTTTCTAGCCTAAGTGTGGATATTCTAAAATTTGTGTCGTGCTCTCAAATCGAGGATCTCGTGACCATGCGATTGGTTCCTATGAGTTACGTAGGTCCCGTGCAAGGTTTTGGTGCCACTCACAACGTGTTTGGGGGACGCCAAGAGGTTTTACCACCTAACAACATATTTTCAGGCCTAAGTGTGGATATTATCAAATTTGGGTCATGCTCTCAAGTAGGGGGTCCCGTGATGACACGGTCAGCACCTACAGGTCATATTGGTCCCGTGCGAGGTGATGACGCCGCTCATGGAGCCATTTGGGGAGCACCACGTGGTTTCGAGCCCTAACGACACGTTTTCAAGCATAAGTGTGGAATTTCTCTATTTTGGGCCTTACTCTCAAACCGGGGCCCCCGTGACCATGAGTTCGGTTCCTAGGAGTTGCGTAGACCCGTTCGAGGTGTTGACACCATTTAAGGGGCGCCAAGCAGTTTCTACCCCTAACGGCACATTTTCTAGTATACGTGTGGATATTTACAAATTTGGACCGTGCTCTCAAATCGGGTGTCCCGTGACCATGCGATCAGACTCTTCGAGTTACTTGATCCCGTGCGAGGTGTTGGCCCTGCTCATGAGAACGTTTGGGGGGGGGGCAGTAAGGGGTTTTGCCTCCCCAACGGCATGTTTTCAAGCCCAATGGTGGATTTTCTTTATTTTGGGTCGTGCTCTCAAATCAGGGGTCCTGTGATAACACGGTCAGTTCCTACGAGTTACATTGGACCCGTGTGAGCTGTTGACACCTTAACGGGTTCATTTTGGGGACGCCAAGGTATATCGCCCTCCGACGTCACATTTTCAAGCCTAAGTGAAAATATTCTCAATTTTGGGTCGTGCTCTCAAACCGGGGGTCCCGTGACCACACAGTCGGTTACTACGAGTTACATTGGTCCCATGCGAGGTGTTGGGGTCACTCATGGGGACGTTTGGGGGCGCCAAGGAGTTTTTGCCCCCCATCGACACGTTTTTAAGCAAAAGTGTGGATATTCTCAACTTTGGGTCATGCTCTCAAACCGGGGGTCCCGTGATTATGCGATCGGTTCCTACGAGTAACATTGAACTCGTGTGAGGTGTTGGCATCACTCACGGGGCCATTTGGGGGCGCCAAGGTGTTTCGTCCCCCAATGAAACATTTTCAGGAATAAGTGTGGATATTCTCAAATTTGGACAATGATCTCAAACCATGGGTCGCATGACCACTCGATCGGTTCCTATGAGTTACATAGATCATGTACGAGGTGTTGTCGCAACTTACGAGGGAGTTTGGGGGATCCAAGGGGTTTCGTCTCCTTACTGCAAATTTTTAAGCGTACGTGCGTATATTCTCAAATTCAGTTTGGGCTCTCAAATAGGTAGTCCCATAACTGCGCGATCTATTCCTACGAGTTACATTAGTTCCGAGTGAGGTGTTGACACCGCTCACAGGGCTGTTCTGGGGGGTGCCAAGCGATTTCGCCCCCTAACAACACATTTTCAAGCCTAAGTGTAGAAATTATCAAATTTGGGTTATGATCTCAAATCGGGGGTCCTGTTATCACAGGTCGATTCCTACGTGTTACATTGGTCGAGTGCGACGTATTGGCACCGCTCATGGGGATGCTTGTGGGGCGCCAAGGGTTTTTCCCCCAACGACACAGTTTTAAGCCTAATTGTGGATATTCTTAAATTTGGGTTGTGCTCTCAAATTGAGGGTCCCCTGACCATGTGGTTGGTTATTACGAGTTACGTTGGACCCGTCCGAGGAGTTAGCACCACTCACGGGGCCGTTTGGGTGGCGCCAAGGAGTTTTGCCTCCCATTGGCACATTCTCAAGCCTAAGTGTGTATGTTCTCAAATTTGGGTCATGCTCTCAAACCGGGGGTCCCGTGACCACACAATGGGTTCCTACAAGGCATACGGGTCCCGTGCGAGGTGTTGACGCCGTTCACGGGGCCGTTTGGGAGGAGCCAAGGGGTTTCACCCCCAACGACACTTTTTCAAGCCTAAGTGTGGATTTTATCTATTTTTTGCCTTTCTCTCAAAACGAGGGGCCCATGACCACATGCTCAGTTCTTATGATTTACATTAGACCCGTGCGAGATGTTGACACCATTTTGGGGGAGCCAAGGAGTTTTCCCCCCTAACGACACGTTTTCAAGACTAAGTTTGGGTATTCTCAAATTTGGTCTATTCTCTCAAATCGAGGGTAACGTGACCACGAGATCGGATTCTATGAGTTACACTGGTCCTGTGGGAGGTATTGGTGCCTCTAGCGGGGCTGTTTAGGGACGACAAAGGGTTTCTCCCTCCAACAACGCGTTTTCAAGCCAAAGTCTTGATTTTATCTATTTTGGGTCGTGCTTTCAAACTGAGGGTCTTGTGACCACGCGTTCAGTTCCTACGAGTTACATTGGACCCGTACGAGGTTGTTGGTGCCGCTCATGGGGCCATTTTTGGTGTGTCAAGTTATTTTGCCCTCATGCATCATGTTTTTAAGCCTAAGTGAGAATATTCTCAATTTTGGGTCATGCTATGTAATCGGGGGCCCGTCATGATACGGTCAGACTCTACGAGTTACCCTAATCCCATGCGAGGTGTTAGCGTTGATCTCGAGGCTGTTTGGGGGGCGGTAGGGGGTTTCGCCACCCAATGGGATGTTTTCAAGCCTAAGTGTTTTTTTTTATACTTTGGGTCGTGCTCTCAAACCAGGGGTCCCATGACTACGCGGTGAGTTCCTACGAGTTAAATTGGACCCTAATGAGGTGTTGGCACCGTAACGGGGCCATTTTGGTGATGCAACATATTTGACCCTTTGACGTCACATTTTGAATCCTAAGTGAAAATATTATGAAATTTGGGTTGTTCTGTCAAACCGGGGCTCCCGTGACCACACAGTCAGTTCTTACGAGTTACATTGCTCCCATGCGAGGTGTTGGGGCCACTCATGGGTCCATTTGGGGGATTCCAAGGGGTTTCGCCCCCCATCAACAAGTTTTCAAGCTTAAGTGTGGATATTCTCAATTTTGGGTCATGCTCTCAAATCGGGGGTCCCGTGACCATGCGATCGGTTTTTACGAATAAAATTGGACCCATGCGCTGTGTTGGCACCGCTCAGGGGGACTTTTGGGGGGAGCCAATGGGTTTCGACCCCCAATGACACATTTTCAAGCATAAGTGTGGATAATCTCAAATTTTGGCCATGCTCTCAAATTGGGGGTCTCGTGATCATGGGTCCGTTCCTACGAGTTACATTGGTCCAGTATGAGGTGTTGGCACTGCTCACATGGTTGTTTGTGGGGCGCTAACGGGTTTTCCCCCCTATGGCACGTTTTTAAGACTAAGTGTGGATATTCTCAAATTTGGGTCGTGCTCTCAAACCAAGGGTCCCCGGAGCATGCAGTCGGTTCCTACGAGTTACTTTAGACCCGTGCGAGGTGTTGGTGCCACTCACAGCGCCGTTTGGGGGGCGCCAAAGTATTTCTCCCTCCAACGGAACATTCTCAAGCCTAAGTGTGGATATTCTCAAATTTTGGTTATTCTATCAAAATGGGGGTTCCATGTCCATGCGGTATATTCCCATGAGTCGTGTTGGTCCAGTGCGAGGGGTTGGATCTGCTCATGGGGACATTTAGGGGGCGCCAAGGGGTTTGCCCCCAACGAAATGCTTTCTAGCCTAAGTGTGGATATTCAAAAATTTGTGTCGTGCTCTCAAATTGAGGGTCCCATGACCATGCGATTGGTTCCTACGAGTTACGTAGGTCCCGTGCAAGACTTTGGTGCCACTCACAAGGCATTTGGGGACTCCAAGAGGTTTTACCCCCCCCCCCCCCCCAACATGTTTTCAGGCCTAAGTGTGGATATTATCAAATTTGGGTCATGCTCTTATGTAGGGGGCACGTGATGACACGGTCAGGTCCTACAGGTCATATTGGTCCCATGCGAGGTGTTGACGCTGCTCACGGATCCATTTGGGGAGCACCACATGGTTTCGAGCCCCAACGACACGTTTTCAAGCATAAGTGTGGAATTTCTCTGTCTTGGACCTTACTCTCAATTCAGGGCCCCGTGACCATGAGGTCGGTTTCTAGGAGTTACGTTAGACCCGTTCGAGGTGTTGGCACCATTTTGGAGGAGCCAAGCAGTTTCTACCCCTAATGGCACATTTTCTAGTATACGTGTGGATATTTTCAAATTTGGACCGTGCTCTCAAATCGGGTGTCCCGTGACCATGCGATCAGACTCTTCGAGTTACTTGATCCCGTGCGAGGTGTTGGCCCTGCTCATGAGAACGTTTGGGGGGGGGGCAGTAAGGGGTTTTTCCTCCCCAACGGCATGTTTTCAAGCCCAATGGTGGATTTTCTTTATTTTGGGTCGTGCTCTCAAATCAGGGGTCCCGTGACTACGCGGTCAGTTTCTAGGAGTTACATTGGACCCGTGCGAGTTGTTGGCACCTTAACGGGTTTGTTTCGGGGACGCCAAGGTATATCACCATCCGATGTCACATTTTTAAGCCTAAGCAAAAATATTCTCAAATTTGGGTCGTGTTCTCAAATCGGGGGTCCCGTGACCACACAGTCGGTTCCTACAAGTTACATTGGTCCCATGCGAGGTGTTGGGGCCACTCATGGGGACGTTTGGGGGGTGCCAAGGAGTTTCTCCCCCCATCAACACGTTTTTAAGCATAAGTGTGGATATTCTTAACTTTGGGTCGTGCTCTCAAATCGGGGGTACCGTGATCATGAGATCGGTTCCTACGAGTAACATTGGACTCGTGTGAGGTGTTGGCGTCGCTCACGGGGCCATTTGGGGGGCGCCAAGGTGTTTCGTCCCCCAATGAAATATTTTCAAGAATAAGTGTGGATATTATCAAATTTGGGCCATGATCTCAAACCATGGGTCGCATGATAACTCTATCGGTTCCTATGAGTTACATAGGACCTGTACGAGGTGTTGTCGCAGCACACGAGGGAGTTTGGGGGGGTCCAACGGGTTTCGCCTACTAACTGCAAATTTTTAAGCATACGTGTGGATATTGTCAAATTGAGTTCGGGCTCTTAATTAGGGATTCCGATTACTGCGCAATCTATTCCTACAAGTTGCATTGGTTCTGTGTGAGGTGTTTGCACCGCTCACAAGGCTGTTATGGGCGGAAACAAGCGATTTCGCCCCCTAATGACACATTTTAAGCCTAAGTGTAGAAATTCTCAAAATTGGGTCATGATCTCAAATTGGGGGTCCTATGATCACGGGTCGGTTACTATGTGTTACATTGGCCCAGTGCGACGTATTAGCACCGCTCAAGGGGATGTTTGTGGGGAGCCAAGGGTTTTGCCCCCAACGACACATTTTCAAGCCTAATTGTGGATATTCTTAAATTTGGGTTGTGCTCTCAAATCGAGGGTCCCCTGACCATGTGGTTGGCTCCTACGAGTTACGTTGGAGCCGTGCGAGGAGTCAGCACCACTCACGGGGCCGTTTGGATGGAGCCACAGAGTTTTGCCTCCCAACGGCACATTCTCAAACCTAAGTATGGATGTTCTCAAATTTGGGTCATGCTCTCAAACCGGGGGTCCCGTGACCACACAATGGGTTCCTACAAGGCATAAGGGTCCCGTGCGAGGTGTTGACGCCATTCACGGGGCAGTTTGGGGGGCTCCAAGGGGTTTCACCCACAACGACACTTTTTCAAGCCTAAGTGTGGATTTTATCTATTTTTGGCCTTGCTCTCAAATCGAGGGACCCATGACCACATGCTCAGTTCTTATGATTTACACTAGACCCGTGCGAGATGTTGACACCGTTTTGGGGGAGCCAAGGGGTTTTCCCCCTAACGACACATTTTCAAGACTAAGTGTGGATATTCTCAAATTTGGTCCATTCTCTCAAATCGAGGGTAGCGTGACCACGAGATCGTTCTATGAGTTACACTAGTCCCATGGGAGGTATTGGTGCCTCTAGCGGGGCTATTTAGGGGTGACAAAGGGTTTCACCCCCCAATAACACGTTTTCAAGCCTAAGTGTTGATTTTATCTATTTTGGGTCGTGCTTTCAAACTAGGGGTCTTGTGACCACGCGTTCAGTTCCTACGAGTTACATTGGACTCGTGCGAGGTTGTTGGTACCGCTCACGGGGCCATTTTTGGTGTGTCAAGTTATTTTTCCCTCCTGCATCACGTTTTTAAGCCTAAGTGAGAATATTCTCAATTTTGGGTCGTGCTCTGAAATTGGAGACCCGTCATGATGCGATCAGACTCTACGAGTAACCCTAATCCCATGCGAGGTGTTAGCATTGCTCCCGAGGCTGTTTGGGGGGCGGTAAGGGGTTTCGCCACCCAATGGGATGTTTTCAAGCCTAAGTGGTTTTTTTTATACTTTGGGTCGTGCTCTCAAACCATGGGTCCCATGACTACGCGGTGAGTTCCTACGAGTTAAATTGGACCCTAATGAGGTGTTGGCATCGTGACGGGGCCATTTTGGTGATGCAACGTATTTGACCCTTTGACGTCACATTTTGAATCCTAAGTGAGAATGTTATCAAATTTGGGTTGTTCTCTCAAACTGAGGCTCCCGTGACCACACAGTCAGTTCCTACGAGTTACATTGCTCCCATGCGAGGTGTTGGGGCCACTCATGGGTCCATTTGGGGGGTTCCAAGGGGTTTCTCCCCCCATCAACATGTTTTCAAGATTAAGTGTGGATATTCTCAATTTTGGGTCGTGCTCTCAAATCGGGGGTCCCGTGACCATGCGATCGGTTTCTAAGAGTAAAATTGGAGTCGAAACCGCTCACGGGGACTTTTGGGGGGCGCCAAGGGGTTTCGACTCCCAATGAAACATTTTCAAGAATAAGTGTGGATAATCTCAAATTTGGGCAATGCTCTCAAATTGGGGGACCCGTGATCATGGGTCGGTTCCTATGAGTTACATTGGTCCAGTATGAGGTGTTGGCACTGCTCACAGGGCTGTTTGTGGGGCGCTAAGGGGTTTTCCCCCCAATGGCACATTTTTAAGCCTAAGTGTGGATATTCTCAAATATGGGTCGTGCTCTCAAACCATGGTCCCCAGAGCATGCAATCGGTTCCTACGAGTTACTTTAGACCCGCACGAGGTGTTGGTGCCGCTCACAGGGCCGTTTGGGGGGCGCCAAAGGATTTCTCCCTCCAACGGAATATTCTCAAGCCTAAGTGTGGATATTCTCAAATTTTGGTTATTCTCTCAAACTGGGGGTTCCATGTCCACGCGGTATATTCCCATGAGTCACGTTGGTCCAGTACGAGGGGTTGGATTTGCTCATGGGGACAATTAGGGGGAGCCAAGGGGTTTGACCCCAACGACATGTTTTCTAGCCTAAGTGTGGATATTCAAAAAATTGTGTCGTGCTCTCAAATCGAGGGTCCCGTGACCATGAGATTGGTTCCTACGAGTTACGTAGGTCCCGTTCAAGGTTTTGGTGCCACTCACAAGCCATTGAGGGACTCCAAGAGGTTTTACCCCCCCACAACATGTTTTCAGGCCTACGTGTGGATATTATCAAATTTGGGTCATTCTCTCAAGTAGGGGGCCCGGTGATGACACGGTCGGCTCCTACAGGTCATATTGGTCCCGTGCGAGGTGTTGACGTCGCTCCCGGAGCCATTTGGGAAGCACCACATGGTTTCGAGCTCCAACGACATATTTTTAAGCATAAGTGTGGAATCTCTCTGTTTTGGGCCTTACTCTCAAATCGGGGGCCCCGTGACGATGAGGTCAGTTCCTAGGAGTTACGTTAGACCCATTTGAGGTGTTGGCACCATTTTGGGGGCGCCAAGCAGTTTCTACCCCTAACGGCACATTTTCTAGTCTACGTGTGGATATTTTCAAATTTGGACCGTGCCCTCAAATCGGGGGTCCCGTGACCATGCGATCAGACTCTTCGAGTTACTTGATCTCGTGCTAGGTGTTGGCCCTGCTCATGAGAACGTTTAGAGGGGCGATAAGGGGTTTTGCCTCCCCAACGGCAGGTTTTCAAGCCCAAGGGTTGATTTTTTTTATTGTGGGTCGTGCTCTCAAATCAGGGGTCCCGTGACCACGCGGTCAGTTCTTACGAGTTACATTGGACCCGTGCGAGCTGTTGGCACCTTAACGGGTTCGTTTTGGGGACGCCAAGGTATATCGCCCTCCAACATCACATTTCAAAGCCTAAGCGAAAATATTCTCAAATTTGGGTCGTGCTCTCAAACCGGGGGTCCCGTGACCACACAGTTGGTTCCTACGAGTTACATTGGTCCCATGCGAGGTGTTGGGGCCACTCATGGGGACGTTTGGGGGGCGCCAAGGAGTTTCTCCCCCCATCGACACGATTTTATGCATAAGTGTGGATATTCTCAACTTTAGGTCGTGCACTCAAATCGGGGGTTCCGTGATCATGCGATCGGTTCCTACGAGTAACATTGGACACGTGTGAGGTGTTGGCGTCGCTCACGGGGCCATTTGGGAGGCCCCAAGGTGTTTCGTCCCCCAATGAAACATTTTAAAGAGTAATTTTGGATATTCTCAAATTTGGGCCATGATCTAAAAACATGGGCGTGTGACCACTCGATCGGTTCCTATGAGTTGCATATGACCTGTACGAGGTGTTGTCGGAGCTCAAGAGGGAGTTTGGGGGGATCCAAGGGGTTTCGCCTCCTTACTGCAAATTTTTAAGCATACTTGTGGATATTCTCAAATTTAGTTCGGGCTCTCAAATAGGGAGTCCCATAACTGCGCGATCTATTCCTACGAGTTACATTGGTTCCGTGTGAGGTGTTGGCACCGCTCACAAGGCTGTTCTGGGGGGCGCCAAGCGATTTTGTCCCCTAATGGAAGATTTTCAAGCCTAAGAGTATAAATTCTCAAATTTGGGTCATGACCTCAAATTGGGGGTCCTGTGATCACGGGTCGATTCCTACGTGTTACATTGGTCCAGTGCGACGTATTGGCACCGCTCAAGGGGATGTTTGTGGGGCGCCAAGGGTTTTGCCCCCAACGACACATTTTCAAACCTAATTGTGGATATTCTTAAATTTGGGTTGTGCTCTCAAATCGAGGGTCCCCTGACCATGTGGTTGGTTCCTACGAGTTACGTTGGAGCCGTACGAGGAGTTAGCACCACTCACGGGGCCGTTTGGGTGGCGCCAAGGAGTTTTACCTCCTAACGGCACATTCTCAAGCCTAAGTGTGGATGTTCTCAAATTTGGGTCATGCTCTCAAACTAGGGGTCCCGTGACCACACAATGGGTTCCTACAAGGCATAAGGGTCCCGTGTGAGGTGTTGACTCCGTTCACGGGGACGTTTGGGGGGCGCCAAGGGTTTCACCCACAACGACACTTTTTCAAGCCTAAGTGTGGATTTTATCTATTTTTGGCCTTGCTCTCAAATCGAGGGGCCCGTGACCACACGCTCAGTTCTTATGATTTACATTAGACCCGTGCGAGATGTTGACACCGTTTTGGGGGAGCCAAGGGGTTTTCCCCCTATCGACACATTTCCAAGACTAAGTGTGGATATTATCAAATTTGGTCTATTCTCTCAAATCGAGGGTAGCGTGACCACGGGATCGGATTCTACGAGTTACACTGGTCCCGTGGGAGGTGTTGGTGCCTCTAGCGGGGCTGTTTAGGGGTGACAAATAGTTTCTCCCCCCAACAACCCGTTTTCAAGCCTAAGTGTTGATTTTATCTATTTTGGGTCGTGCTTTCAAACTGGGGGTCTTGTGACCACGCATTCAGTTCCTACGAGTTACATTGGACCCGTACGAGGTTGTTGGTGCCGCTCATGGGGCCATTTTTGGTGTGTCAAGTTATTTTGCCCTCCTGCATCACATTTTTAAGACTAAGTGAGAATATTCTCAATTTTGGGTCGTGCTCTAAAATTGGGGACCCGTCATGATGCGATCAGACTCTACAAGTTACCCTAATCCCATTCGAGGTGTTAGCATTGCTCCCGAGGCTGTTTGGGGGCGGTAAGGGGTTTCGTCCCCCAATGGGATGTTTTCAAACCTAAGTGGTTTTTTTAATACTTTGGGTCGTGCTCTCAAACCAAGGGTCCCGTGACTACGCAGTGAGTTCCTACGAGTTAAATTGGACCCTTATGAGGTGTTGGCACCGTAACGGGGCCATTTTGGGGATGCAACGTATTTCACCCTTCGACGTCACATTTTAAATCCTAAGTGAGAATATTCTTAAATTTGGGTTATTCTCTCAAACCGATCTTCCCGTGACTAGACATTCAGTTCCTACGAGTTACATTACTCCCATGCGAGGTGTTGGAGCCACTCATGGGTCCATTTTGGGGGTTCCAAGGGGTTTCGCCCCCCATCTACACGTTTTTAAGTTTAAGCGTGGATATTCTCAATTTTGGGTTGTGCTCTCAAATCGGGGGTCCCATGACCATGGGATCGGTTACTACGAGTAAAATTGGACCCATGCGATGTGTTGGCACCGCTCACGGGGCCTTTTGGGGGGCGCTAAGGGGTTTCGACCCCCAATGACACATTTTCAAGCTTAAGTGTGGGTAATCTCAAATTTGGGCCATGCTCTCAAATTGGGGGTCCCGTGATCATGGGTCGGTTCCTACGAGTTACATTGGTCCAGTATGAGGTGTTGGTACTGCTCACACGCCTGTTTGTGGGGCGCTAAGGGGTTTTCCCCCAATGGCACATTTTTAAGCCTAAGTGTGGATATTCTCAAATTTGCGTCGTGCTCTCAAACCAAGGGTCCTCGAAGCATGCAGTCAGTTCCTACGAGTTACTTTAGACCCGTGCGAGGTGTTGGTGCCGCTCACAGGGCCGTTTGGGGGGCGCCATGCGATTTCTCCTCTAACGGCACGTTTTCAAGACTAAGTGCAAATATTCTCAAATTTGGTCCGTGCTTTGAAATCAGGGGTCCTGTGATCATGGGTTTGTTCCTATGAGTTACATTGGTTGAGAGACGAGGTGTTATCACCGCTCACGGGACTATTTGTGGAACGCCAAGGGGTGTCACCACCTAACGGCAGGTTTTCAAGCCTAAGTGTAGATTTTCTCAAATTTAGGTCGTGCTCTCAAATGAAGGGTCCCGTGACCATGCGGTTTGTTCCTACGAGTTAAATTGGCACCGTGCGAGGAGTTAGCGCCGCTCACGGGGCCGTTTGGGTGGCGCTAAGGGATTTTGCCTCCCAACGACACATTTTCAAGCCTAAGTGTGGATATTCTCAAGTTTGGGTCGTGCCCTTAAACCGGGGGCCCATTGACCACACAGTCATTTGCTACAAGGTATAAGGGTCCTGTGCAGGGTGTTGACGCCGTTCACGGGGCCGTTTGGTGGTTTCACCGCCAAAGACACATTTTTAAATCTAAGTGTGGACTTTATCTATTTTGGGCCTTGCTCTCAAATCGGGGGGTTCGTGAGCACACGGTCGGTTCCTACGATTTACATTAGACCCATGCGAGATGTTGGGGCCATTTTGGGGGAGCCAAGGGGTTTCTCCCCCTAACGGCACATTTTCAAGACTAAGTGTGGATATTCACAAATTTGGTCTATGCTCTCAAATAGGGGGTCGCGTAACCATGGGATTGGTTCTACGAGTTGCACTGGTCCCATGGGAGGTGTTGGATCCTCTCGTGGGGCCTTTTGGGGGGGACAAGGGATTTCTCCCCCGAACAACATGTTTTCAAGATTAAGTGTGGATTTTCTCTATTTTGGGTCGTGCTTTAAAATCGGGGGTTCCGTGACCACACAACCGGTTCCTACGAGTTACATTGACTCGCACGAGGTGTTGGTGCCGCTCACGGGGACGTTTTGGGTACGCCAAGGTATTTTACCCTCCAACATCACAATTTCAAGCCTAAGTGAGAATATTTTCAATTTTGGGTCATGCTCTCAAACTGGGAGTTCTGTGACCACACACTCGGCTCCTACAAGTTACATTGGTCCCGTGCGAGTCATTGATACCACTCACGAGGCTATTTGGGGAGGTGACAAGGGGTTTCGCCCCCCAACGATAGGTTTTCAAGCATAAGTGTGGACTTTTTCTAGTTTAGGCCTTGCTTTCAAACGGGGGGCCCTTGAAGACGCGGTTGGTTCCTATGAGTTACATTAGTCCCGTGCGAGGTGTTAGCCCCGTTTTGCGAGCCTCAAGGGGTTTCTCCCCCTAACGGCACATTTTCAAGCTTAAGTGTGGATATTCTTAAATTTGGGCCCTGGGCTTAAATCGGGAGTCCCGTGAACACACTGTCGGATTCTACAAGTTACACTGGTCCCGTGTGAGGTGTTAGCGCCGTTCACGGGGCCGTTTGGGGGGGACAAGGGGTTTCTCCCCCCAATAGCACGTTTTCAAGACTAAGTGGGGATTTTCTCTATTTTGGGTTTTGCTCTCAAACTGAGGGTCCCATGACCCCGAGTTTGATTCTTACGAGTTACATTGGACCCTTACGACGTGTTGGCGCCACTCAAGAGTCCATTTTGGGGGCACCAACGGGTTTCTCCCTCCAATGACACATTTTTAAGACTAAGTGAAAATATTATCAAATTTGGGTCATGCTCTCAAATCGGGGGTCACGTCACCACACGGTCGGTTCCTATGAGTTACATTGGTCCCTTGCTATGCGTTGGGGCCACTCACGGGGCCATTTGGGGGCGCTAAGGGGTTTCGCCCCCAACAGAATGTTTTTAAGCCTAGGTGTGGGTATTCTCAAATTTGGATCATGCTCTAAAATCGGGGGTCCCGTGACCATGCAGTCGATTCCTATGAGTGACACTAGTCCCATGCAAGGTATTGGCACCGCTCACGGGGCCGTTTGGGGTACGCCAATGGGTTTTGCCTCCAACGGCATGTTTTCAAGCCTAAGTGTGGATATTCTCAAATTTGGGTTGTGCTCTCAAATCTAGGGTCCCCTGACCATGCGGTTGATTCCTATAACTTACATTGAACCCGTGCGAGGAGTTAGCGCTGCTTACGGGGCTGTTTGGGGTGGCGCCAAGGGGTTTTGACTCCTAATGGCACATTTTTAAGCCTAAGTGTTGATATTATAAAATTTGGATCGTGCTCTCAAACTGGGGGTCCCGTGACCACACAGTCGGTTCCTACAAGGAATAATGGTCCCGTGCAAGGTGTTGACGCCGTTCATGGGGACGTTTGGGGGCGCCAAGGGGTTTCACCCCCAACAGCACATTTTCAAGCCTAAGTGTGGATTTTATCCATTTTGGGCCTTGCTCTCAAATTGGGGAGCCCGTGAGCACACAGTCTGTTCTTACGATATACATTAGACTCGTGCAAGATGTTGGCGACGTTTTGGGGGAGCCAAGGGGTTTCTCCCCCTAGCGGCACATTTTCAGGACAAAGTGTGGATATTCTCAAATTTGGTTCGTGCTCTCAAATAGGGGGTCGCATGACCATGGGATTGGATTCTACGAGTTACATTGGTCCCATGGGAGGTGTTGGCGCCTCTTGCAAGGCAATTTGGGGGCGACAAAGGGTTTCCCCCCACAGCAGCATGTTTTCAAGCCTAAGTGTGGATTTTATCTATTTTGGGTCGTGTTCTCCAACTGAGGGTTCCGTGACCACACGACTGGTTCCTTTGAGTTACATTGGACCTGTGTGAGGTGTTGGTGCCGCTCGCAGAGCCATTTTGGGTGCGCCATGGTATTTCATCCTCCGACATCATAGTTTTAATCCTGGTTGAGAATATTCTCAATTTTGGGTCATGTTCTCAAATCGGGGGTCCAGTGACCACACAGTCGGCTCTTATAAGCTATATTGGTCATGTGGGAGGTGTTGACGCCAGTCACAATGCTATATGGGGAGGTGCTAAGGGGTTTCCCCCCCCCCCCCCCCAACGGCATGTCTTCAAGCATAAGTGTGGACTTTATCAATTTTATGCCTCGCTCTCAAATGGAGGGGACCTTGACGATGCCGTGTGAGGTGTTGGCGTCATTTTGGGAGCGCCAATGGATTCTCCACCTAACGACACGCTTTCAGGCTTAAGAGTGGATATTCTCAAATTTGGGTCTTGTGCTCAAATCGGGGGTCCGGTGACCACACGGTCGGATTCTACAAGTTACACTGGTCCTGTGCGAGGTGTTAGCACCTTTCACAAGGTCCCTTGGGGGGAGGCAAGGGGTTACTCCCCCCAATAGCACGTTTTCAAGACTATGTGGAGATTTTCTCTGTTTTGGGTCGTGCTCTCAAACAAGGGGTCCCGTGACCTCATGGTCAATTCTTACGAGTTACATTGGACCCTTGCGACGTGTTGACGCCACTCAAGGGGCCATTTTGGGGGCGCCAAGGGGTTTCTCCCTCCAACGGCACATTTTAAAGCCTAAGTGAGAATATTCTCAAATTTGGTTCATGCTCTCAAATCGGGGGTCGTGTCACCACACGGTCGGTTCCTACGGGTTACATTAGTCCCATATTATGCGTTGGGGCCACTAACGGGGTCATTTGGGGGCACCAAGGGGTTTCACCCCAAACAACCCGTTTTCAATCCTGGTTGTGGGTATTCTCAAATTGGGATCATGCTCTCAAATCAGGGGTCTTGTGACCATGCGGTCGATTCCTACGAGTGACACTAGTCTTGTTCGAGGTGTTAGCACTGCTCAGGAGGCCGTTTGGGTCGTGCTCTAAAATTGGGGGTCCCATGATCACGGGTCGGTTCCCATGAGTTACATTAGTCCCATACGAGGGGTTGTTGCCGTTCCCAAAGCCGTTTGAGGGGGGCAAGTGTTTTCTCCCCAAGGAGACATTTTTAAGCCTAAGTGTGGATATTCTCAAATTTGGGCCATGTTCTGAAGCCGGGGGTCCCGTGACCACGCGATCTATTCCTATGAGATATATTAGCCCGTACGAGGTGTTGGCATCACTCTAGGGGTCGTTTAGGGAGCGCCAATGGGTTTCGCCCCCAACGGCATGTTTTCAAGCCTAAGTGTGGATATTCTCAAATTTGGGTCGTGCTCTCAAACCGAGGGTCCCGTAACCATGTGATCGATTTGTGCGAGTTATATTGGACCCGTGCGAGGTGTTGGAACCACTCATGAGGTCATTCGAGGGGCCCCAATGATTTCACCCCCCAACGACACATTGTTAGGCCCAAGTGTGGATATTCTCAAATTTGGGCCACACTCTAAATTTTGGGGTCCCGTGACCATGCGATCGAGTCCTATGAGCTACATTGTTCCAGTGTGATGTGTTGGCACCACTCACGAGGCCATTTGTGGGGCCATGGAGTTTCGCCCCCAACTACACGTTTTCAAGCCTGAGTGTGGATATTCTAAAATTTGAGTAGTGCTCTCAAATCGGGGGTCCCATGATCATAGGTTGATTCCCACGAGTTACATTTGTCCCATGCGAGGTGTTGGCTTTTCTCACGGGGACATTTGGGGGGTGCCAAGGTGTTTCTCCCCTAAGGACATATTTTCAAGCCTAAGTGTGGATATTCTTCAATTTGGGTCATGCTCTCAAATCGGGGGACCCATGACCACACGGACGGTTCCTAAGAGTTACATTGGGCCCGTGCAAGGTGTTGGCACTTCACATGGGGCCTTTTGGGGGGAGCCAAGGGGTTTCTCCACCCAACGACATGTTTTCAAGGCTAAGTGTGGATATTATCAAATTTGGGTCGTGCTATAAAATTGGGGGTCTCGTGACCACCCAGTCGGTGCCTACGAGTCACATCAGACTCGTACGAGGTGTTGGTGCCACTCACGGGGCCATTTGGGGAGCGCTAGTGGGTTTTTCCCTCCAACGACACGTTTTTAAGACAAAGTGTGGATATTCTCAAATTTGGGTCGTGCTCTAAAATTGGGGTTCCTGTGACCACACGATCAATTCCCACGAGTTACATTGGTCCCATGTGAGGTGTTGGTGTTGCTCATGGGGACGTTTGAGGGGCGCCAATGGGTTTCACCCCAAACGACACATTTTATAGCCTAAGTGTGGATATTCTAAAATTTGGGTCGTGCTCTCAAATCGGGGCTCCCATGAGCACGCAGTCGATTCCTACAAGTTACATTGGTCCCGTGCAAAGTGTTAGTGTCGCTGACGGGCCATTTAGGGGAGCTAAGGGGTTTTGCTCCCAATGGCACATTTTAATGCCTAAGTGTGGATTTTCTCTATTTTGGTTCATGCTCTGAAATCGGGGGACCACGCGATAGATTACTAGGAGTTACATTAGACCCATGCAAGGTGTTGGCTCCGTTCACGGGGATTTTATGACCGCGCTAAGGGGTTTCGCCCACCAACGACACGTTTTCAAGCCTAACTGTGGATATTCAAAAATTTGGGTCCTACTTTCAAACCAATGGTCCCGTGACCACACAATCGATTCCTACGAGTTACATTGGACTTGTGCAAGGTGTTGGCACCGCTGACAGGGCCATTTGGGGGACGTTAGGGGGTTTCGCCCCCCAATGGCATGTTTTAAGCCTAAGTGTGGATATTCTCATATTTGGGTCATTCTCTCAAATCGGTGGTACCATTATCATGGGTCCATTCCTACGTGTTATATTGGTCCCGTGCGAGGTGTTAGCTCCAATATCGGGGCCATTTGTGGGGAGCCAAGGGGTTCCCCCCCAATGGAACATTTTCAAGCATAAGTACGGATATTCTCAAATGTTTGTCGTCCTCTCAAACAAAGGGTCCTGTGACAACGTGATTGGTCTTTACGAGTTACACTTGACCCATGTGAGGTGTTGACAGCGCTCACGGGGCCGTATTATGGGCGCCAAGGGGTTTCGCCCCCCCAACGACACGTTTTCGATCCTAAGTGTGGATATTTTCAAATTTGGGTCGTGCTCTCAAACCGGGGGTCCAATGACCACACGGTGGGTTCTTTCGAGTTACATTGGTCCCAAGCGAGGTGTTGGGGCCTCTCATGGGGACATTTGGGATCGACAAGGGGTTTCATCCCCATTGACACATTTTCAAGCCTAAGTGTGGGTTTTCTTTGTTTTGAGTCGGGATTTCAAACCCGGGGTCTTGTGACCATGTGATGGCTTCCTACGAGTTACATTGGACCCGTGCGAGGCGTTGTCCCTGCTTAGGAGGCCGTATGGGGGGCGCCAAGGTGTTTTGTGCCCCAACGGGACGTTTTCAAGCCTAACTACAGATAATCTAATATTTGGTCCGTACTCTCAAATTGGGGGTCCCATGACCCCGTGATCAATTCCTAAAAGTTTCATTAACCCTTGCAAGGTGTTGGCAGTGCTCACGGGGCCGTATGGGAGGGTGCCATGGGGTTTCACCCCTACGGTACGTTTTCAAGCCTAAGTGTGAATATTCTCAAATTCGGGTCGTGCTCTCAAACCAGGGGTCCCGTGACCACATGATTGGTTCCTTCAACTTACATTGGTTCCATGCGATGTGTTGGGGCCTCGAATGGTCCCATCCCTAATGGCACATTTTCAAGCTTAAATGTGGGTTTTCTCTATTTTGGGCCATGCTCTCAAACTCGAGTTTCCGTGACCATGCGATCGGTTTCTACGAGTTATATTGGACCCATACGAGGTATTGGCCCTACTGAAGAGGCCGTTTAGTGGGCGCCAAGGGGATTCGCCCCCAACGACACATTTTCAAGCCTAAGTGTGGATATTCTCAAATTTGCGTCGTGCTCTTAAATCAGGGGTATCGTGATCACCGTTCAGTTCTCATGAGTTACATTAGTCCGGTACGAGGTGTTGGCGCCGTTCACTGGTTCGTTTGGGGGGCGCCAATGGGTTTCGTCCCCTAACGACACATTTTCTAGGCTAAGTGTCGATATTCTCTAATTTGTGTCATGCTCTCAAATAGCGGGTCCCGTGACCACATGGTTGGTTACTACGAGTTACATTGGACCTGTGCTTAGCCCGCTCATGGGTTCGTTTGGTGGCACCAACATTTTCAAGCCAAAGTTTGGATATTCTAAGATTTGGGTCATCCTCTCAAATCGAGGGTACCCTAACCACGCGGTCGGTTCCTATGACTTACATTGGACCCGTGCAAGGTGTTAGTTCTGATCGCGGGACCGTCTGGGGGAGCCCCGCCAAGGGGTTTCATCCCCAATGGTACGTTTTCAAGCCTAAGTGTGGTTTTATTTTTATTTTGGGTGGTTCTCTCAAACCGGGGGTCTCGTGACCATGCGAACTGTTCCCATGAGTTATATTCGTCCCGTGCGAGGTATTGGCTCCGCTCACGGGGACATTTGGGGGCGCTAAGGTGTTTCACCCCCAATGACACATTTTCAAGCCTAAGTGTGGATATTCTCAAATTTGGGTTGTGCTCTCAAATCAAGGGTCCCGTGACCACATGGTTAGTTCCTACAAGTTACATTGGTCCCGTGCAAGGCGTTGGTTCCACTCATAGGGCCGTTTGGGGGGAGCAAAAGTCTTTCGCCCCGCCAACATCACATTTTCAAGCCTAAGTGTGCATATTCTCAATTTTGGATTGTTTTCTTAAACCGAGGGTCCTGTGACCAAAAGGTCGATTCCTACGTGTTACATTTGACCCGTGCGAGGTGTTGGTGCCACTCAAAGGCCATATGTTGGGCACCAAGGAGTTACCCCCCCCCCCCCCAAGGGCATGTTTTCAATCGTAAGTGTGGATATTATCAAATTTGGGCCAAGCTCTCAAATCGAGGATCCCATGACCACACGTCCAATTATTGCGAGTTACATTGGACCCGTACGAGGTGTTGAAACTTTTCACGAGGCCGATTGGGGGCGCCAAGGGGTTGCACCCCCAATGGCACATTTTTAAGCATGAGTGTGGATATTACCAAATTTGGGTCGTGCTCTCAAATCGGGGGTCCTATCACCAGGCGATCGATTCTTTCGAGTTACATTGGTCTCGTGCGATGTGTTGGTACCTCTTATGGGGCCGTTTTGGGGGCACCAAGGGGTTTCGCCCCCTAATGGTAAGTTTTCAAGCCTAAGTGTGAATTTTCTAAAATTTGGACCGTGCTCTCAAATTGTGGGTCCCGTGATCACGGTCGGTTCCTACGAGTTACGTTGGTCCTGTGAAAGGTGTTGGCACCACTCACATGGCCGTTTGGGGGGGTGCCAATGGTTTTTTCCCCCAACAACACATTTTTAAGCCTAAGCGTGGATATTCTCAAATTTGGGTCATGCTCTCGAACTGTGGGTCCCGTGGACATGCGGTTGGTAACTATAAGTTACATTGGTCCCATACAAGGTGTTGCTGCATCTCACAGGATAGTTTGGGGGGAGAAAAGGGGCTTCATCCCCCTAATAGCACGTTTTCAAGCCTAAATATGGATTTTCTCTGTTTGGGGTTGTGCTCTTAAATCGGGGGTCCCGATTGGTTCCTACAAGTAACATTTGTCCCGTATGAGGTGTTGGAGCAGCTCACAAGGCCGTATGTGGGGAACCGAGGGGTTTTTCCCCCCAAGGGCACGTTTTCAAGCCTAAGTGTGTATTTAATCAACTTTGGGTCATTCTCTCAAATGGGATGTCCCGTGACCACACGGTCGATTCCTACAAGTTACGTTGGACCCATACAAGGTGTTAGCACTGCTCACGAGGCCGTTTGGGTGCGACAAGGGGTCTCACCCCCAACGACATGTTTTTAAGCCTAAGTATGGATATTCTCAAATTTGGGTCGTGCTCTCAAATCGGGGGTCCCGTGACCACGTGATCGATTTCTACGTGTTACATTGGTCCAGTGTGAGATGTTGGCACCACTCACGGGGCCGTTTGAGAAGCGTCAACGGGTTTCGCACCACAACGGCACGTTTGCAAGCCTAAGTGTGAATATTCTAAAGTTTTTGTCATTCTCTCAAATCGAGGGTATTGTTTTACATGTACAATTATTGATTAGTTTTTTAATGCAATATTCAAAAAATCAAGCTAATTTAACTTCATGTTTTGAAAACGACATCAATGAAACTGATCAATAAATGTATATGTACAAGAACACATGGAATTGAGTTGGGTCAATTTGATCCAATCACAAACTCAAATGACTCTATTCTCAAATCGAGCATCTTGTGAAAGTTACTACATATTCGACTGAGCATAACATATTATCAAAAGTTAATTTACATAAATCATATTAAATATTCGTAAAAGTAACTAAATGTCTATACATCAAAGTAAAGTGCTAATACAATGTCAATATCAAAATAGGATACAAAATAAGATTAACAAGGTTAACATAATATTTTGATACTCAATCTTCCTCTAAATCAACTAGAAGATCCTTCAAATTTGGGTTGTCATCAAGAGCTGACTAGAAATCTTTTGGATCCTTTAATGCATCAACTTCAGTAGTCATACCCTTTGGTGCATGCATAACAATAGACCAATTGGTGAATACCTTCTTTACGTTCTGAAAGGCACAAATAAAAGGCTCATCAACTATGTGATCTTTACACTTCATCTTTGACAAATCTACCATAATAAGTTAGGAGTAAGTATCAGCTTTGAAAGCATTCGTTGTATCCTCCACCTTTACCCAATCACAATAGAATACGATTTCTGTGAAATCCAAGTAGTCTAGTTCTAGGTTTTGTTAGATTATCCCATAATAGGTTAGCACCATATTCTTTGGATTTCAATTTCTTTTGCTTGAGATACAGGTGGTCAAGTAAGAAATTGATATTCCATTATTTTGCGTCAAAAGATTTTCCTCATATGGATATGAAATGAAATCAAAACAGTTGGTGTGCAATTTCTTAGACTCTTATGCACGAAAACTTGGGCCTTTTGCTAGGCGTGCAAGCCTAGAAGAGACATCACCTCTTTTTAGATGTTGTATTTATTAATGAATTTATATCAGGGCATGTTTTTATCATACACGAAAAAATAATCGCACATATAAGATGTGAAATTTACCTCCTTTGATACCCATGCCCTAAAATCAGTTGTCGTGCAATTTCTCCTTTGATCTTGGACAATTCCGTTCTCGTACTTTCGACCTATAAATTTTAGAGTCTAGATCATAAAATATATAAAAAAATAACCAAAAAAGAAGAATTCAGTTGATACTCACTCTCTCCAGTCTTCGACTTCATCTTGCGATTCGAAGATATAATGAGTTGCTTGATCGTATTGTAGATTTGTGAGATTCACCCCTTTGGGGTTCCCAAATGGAAATTCATCCTCAAACTCGTCAGGTTCCTCAATAAGTCGTTCTCCAGGAGGATTTAACCTCCTCAACTATTTTTTTGGCATATGTTCCCTAACTTAAAGCGATGATTCTAGCGTTATGTATTCTTCATCAATTGACCCTCCAATATACCATGTACTCTTTACGTAATCTTTTAAGGTTTTCATCAAGCGCTCAAAAGGGTACATCTAATAATACCTAATGGGACCACATAACAAAGATTCAATATATAAATGCATAATCAGGTAGATGATGATATCGAAGAACGATGGAGGAAATTATTTCCCCAATACATAAACTGCCTTGGCTAAAGTTTATTTCACAACTTTAATGTGCATTTTATTTACCACTTTTTCACAAATTAGGGTAAAACACGAACTGATTTGCATAATTGCCCGCTAAAGCTTTTTGTGTTCAGAAAAGTAATACCGAAATAACAGAGAGATTAATTGGATGATTACATGCCAGTCGTGAGACTTGCACTATTTCAAGATATTTGCTTGGTAGCTTAGTACCCTACATAAATTACATGAATAATCGGTTGGAGTCTTAAAGGTAAACAACGTGTCTAAGAGGATCTTCTTATCACTATTATTAAAAGTAAAAGACGTCGGGGGTAGAAACTCTTCCTATTGTAGGATAATTTTTTAACCACAACTTTTTCTTTATTTTCATATCCTGTAGATCTAGGTTGGCTCGCTTTCTATCATTGTAATGAGATCCACCCAGACACGTTCCTATCAAATGTTCTACAATATTCTTCTATTTGTTCATCACATCAACTATATGCCTTACACGATGATCTTTCTAATAAGGAAATTAAAAAAATATTGGACCACGGCTTCGCTTTACTATGGTCGTTCGTATCCATCCTTGATTTATGCTTCAGGTTTACAAACTGGGTTCGTTTGCCTACGTACCTATTGCTCGCAGTTGCTGCCATCACATTCTCCTCGATCTTCTGACCAAAAAGACAAGTAGGTGGCATTCTGCATTCGTGACCTACATGCAAAAAGTTAGACTTGTCGTTCCTAAAAGGGTGACTGGTTGACAGAAATCTACGATGACCCGTGTAACTCATCTTACCACTACGTTTTAGCAAATAAGATTCAGTTTCCTCCCCACATTTGGTACATCCATAATAACCATTGACATTACAATCAAACAAGATCCCATAAGCTGAAAGGTTGTAGATTGCCCACATCACCATTGATTTAAGTGTGAACTCTTCACCCTTATGAGAGTCGAATGCCATCATGCCTTTATCCCATAACTCTTTAAGTTATTCGAATAATGGTGCTAAGAAGATATCAATATCACCACTGGGAGCCTTCAACCCAGGTATCAACAAAGAGAATAATGTGAACTCCTTTCTCATGTATAGTGTCAAACGAAGACTTAAAGGCGCCATGAGAACTAGCCAATAACTCTAACTAGTACTTAAATTACTTAAAGGGTTAAACCTGTCGATTGAGATTGCAAGACGAACCTTACGCGGTTCCTTTACAAATTCATGGTGTTATGCGTTTTAAATTTTCCAGATGGGTGAATCAACTGGATGACGCATCAGATTCCCACCCACCACGCATCGGGCGTGCCATGTCATTACCTCCACTATCGACGGTACAGAAAAAAACCGTTTTAATCGTGTCCCGAGTGGAATATACTTCAAAACCTTTTACGGGACATGAGAGTACTTGAAATTTTTTGTAGCTTTGTCCTTTTCATTCTCATAAATCACATATCTAGGCTCACAACATACATGACATTCATCCTTCTCTTCGTGCTAGTTGCAGTACAATATGAAATCATACTTGCATGCATGAATAAATTTTTATTTCAAACCCAAACCCTTCAAGATCTTCTTTATAGTAGGATAATTGTCTGGTAACGTGTTCTCTTCTCGAAGAATATCTTTAACCCACTTAAGAATTTGGTTACGCTGTTCCCAGATAAACCAAATTGACTCTTCAAATTATACAAAACAATCAATTCATATAATACCGAGTGATGTCCATCATAATTTTTATACAATGGTCTACCCACATCGGCTTTCAATCGTATGTATTCCTGATCTCCTGGACGTTCAACATTAGAATTTTCATTTAGTTGGCCACAATGCGCATTATCCGTATCCATTAGTTAGTGGTTTTGACAGTTGTGGAGTCCTTAAGAATCATCAATTAAGTCTTCCAATGGACGATGTGTTGGTGAATCAAGTACCACCTCCACTCGTTGGGGTTACGTTATGCAATCGGGCACCGGTAATTCTTTTGGAACATAAGGTATATTTTATTCACCATGGTATGTCCATATTTTATAGTCTTAACATATTCCCCACTGTATTAAATGCAACTCAACGTACTCCAATGACTTATATTTTCCGTTCTCACAACGGGTGAACGAACACGTAATCTTATCACTTTTAAGATTTTTGAAAGTGTATTTAATAAATTCTTGAACACCATTTACATGATTATTTCAAATTCGATCAGTCTCTCCCATCCACTCTTTGTATAGTGGGAAATCCTTGTAATAATCTACAAATTTCAATCGTGTGTATATAAGTTAAAACTAAAATCCATGTAATAATCTACAACTAAAGCAATAAAAAATTATTATTAAAACTAAAACAAAACCAATATTCTTAAACAGAAACAAAACCAATATTTTTAAACGTAAACAAAACCAATATTCTTACGACTGAAACAAAAAAAACAAATTATTACAATTGAAACAAAATAAAATATTATTATATCTTTTCCAATAGATAAATTGGCCAAGTAATAAAAGAGTCTTTAGAATTCCTCAATTCGAGCCCATCCCCGCCTACAGCGAACGCAAGTATATCTCCGCAGTCGTTTTATATTTTATCGACCAATATTTGAGCCTTAACCGTCTCCAATGGCCAGTTGTGTACTTTAGTTCCAATAACCTTGGAGATGAGGGTTCACATCCTAATAAACCTCTTATTGCTCAGGTCTTTGAAATTGTACTTTTTGTCGTAGTCACCGTGAGTTATTGATGATGATCCATGTCCCGTGACAAGAGTAAGCACGTGGAATGGGAATGTTGGATGAGGTGGAATTTGGGAGGAGAATGTTGGATGAGTAGTCATTTGGGAGGAGAATGTTGGATGAGGTGGCATTTGGGAGGGGAATGTTGGAGATAGCATTTGGGAAGGGAAACTTGAAGGGGGAGGATAGGGAAAACCTTGAGGATGAGGTGAGGGTAAGGGTAACCTTGAGGAGGTGGCATTGGGATCCCATAAGGAGGTGGCATAGTATGTATCACTCGAATACTCATCGTACATTCAATTTATGATTATTTTCACTATCATATTTAATGGAGTATTAATCTATACTCTAAGGGACCCAGTTACCCCTTATTCTATTTCAGTAGCTAAGTCTTCCTTACCCTACTTGTTCATGCCATAAGCTCACTCAAACTTTCCAATAATTACATCCTCATTCTCAAGAATTAGTTACAATTTAAAACGGAATCATTTTAGTCTTAACTCTCTCCCTAAGACTACCATATGCCCTTATCAAGGTCCTACTGTAAGCTTTATGGTTAGGATGATGGATTGGTGATCTTCTATTCCTATCCTCACTCCAAGATTTATTGTGGTGTAAGAACACAATTCAACCTCTCAATAACTCTTCAAAACCTCCTAGAATTCTCTCCTTTTGCTCTCAAATGGATCTGCGTTGTATTTTGAGTTTCTAACCCTAACCCCTTTTATCTAACATCTGATGAATGAGTTAGAAATTCTTAGATCTCCTAACCCTCATTTCCCTAATGACTAAAATGCCTCGGAGTCATCCCTGACCTCGCAATCATCATCCGAGTCACTCTACATAATTATTCCATCTCGACCCCAAATTAGTCTACGCGCGACTCCCGACTAAGATAATTCTAATGATGCCAATATCACTTGCTATTATGCGTAATAATTTCCACACGTTATTTACTATTCACTTAGTCATTTAAATTCATAATATTAATTATTATCTCACTCTTGATTAATATTTAATAAATACATTATTACTCAATTAAATTAAATTACTTCTCTCATGTAATTTATAATAACTAATTAATTTATGCATTAATTAAATTCAAATACGCAAAAATATGGGGTATTTTATATCTCTCGTAAAACTAGACACTCTATTGGTCAATTCACTCTTTTCCCTCCCCACTGAAACTAACTGCTCACTGAAACAAATTCTGACTGAGGTCTCACTCTCTCTCGATGCCTCCAACTATTTTTCTAAAGACAACACCCTAAGAACCAAAATCTTATTTTGTTTTTTGATTTAAAAAGACTCAGGGTAAGGCTCGGCGTTGGAGACTATCATGTTTAGAAACATCCTCATCAGTGTGAGATGTACTTGAAGTGCTAATATTACTAGCCATGAACGTGGTGAAGTTACGTCCATATGGTTATTTGTAAATGCTATGTGATATTGATTCATTATTTCACAAATTTTCATTAAATACGTATTTAATCATTTGTCAATTTTAAACCAAATTAAATTCAACCCTAACACATGCAACTATGTGGGCTGACACTCAGATTTCAGGAAAAAAACCAAAAGGGAAAACCTTTTTATTTCAATAATAATTTTCAAATCGCAACTTACAAGATTACAAGCGAAACCTGCAATGAATATCCACAGACACTCACAAGAACACGCAGTTCTGAATCAGGAATAAAATTTCGCAGCAACTCCACAAGATAACAAGGATCACCCATAAGTACTCCCAAAGACCTCAGGCGTACTCAACCCATAACCTCCCTCATATGGTACCTAATCATCATTAGGAAATCTTCCCTACAAGAGAAAATCCAGCGAAGATCGTATCTTGGGTTCTAGAACAATTAACTAAAATATTGGGATTTTGGTGAATTGAAAAACAAAGGTTTGAACTGTAAATTGAAGAAGACAAAATGTTATGATGTTTGCAGTTTTTTTTAAATGAAAAACGTCAGGCCTTATTGAGAAAAATTACTCATTTAACACGCTATTTACAAAAAAATTTAGCCGGCAGATCGCTCAAATTATATATGAATGTCAGTCGAATGATAAACAATATCGCTTGAAAGACATCGCGCAAATATGCTTATGTCTCTTGAATGACATTAAGCTGTCGCTCGAACGACCCCAGCGAAATTTAATTTTTTATTAAAACTCCACCTCAACACTTAGAAAAAATTCTTTTGAAGAAAACAGCTCCTCAGGTGTTTAAAATAGTTTTAAAAAAAATATCCCGATACTTTAAATGAACCATAAAGTGACTTAAACACAACCTTACTAAAATTCATCTCGAAGACGCTTTTCTATTGATGAATTTTTATATTCGGATCCATCTTGATGCATGATTGAACTTGAATAAATTTTTGACAGTTGTAGCGATATACGACATACTCTAATGTAAACAACACTATGTAAAATATGTCCTTACAAATACCCCCCATGTATATGACGATACAAACTAAAAACATCCATCAAATCGAAATTCCTATACAAATTTAATACCCTCCAATGACCCCAAAACTGGAATGGTACTAAAAATCAAGTCTATAAACTTTCATGAAAATCTCCAACTTCAAATCTTCAAATCTCTTTGCTTTTCTTTGTCATCATCAAGGTGTGAAAAATATGATCTTCAATTTTTTTTCCTACACACATGAGATAAGAAACAAATATGTTTGTCACGTATCAAGTTTGAAATGAGATAAAAATAAATCAAAACAAATATCGAATCTCAATTCTCCCCCATAATTTAAAACTCTCCATTAAATCATAATTCATTCTTCCCTTTTTTATTTGTCTGAAATAGACAAGGAAACGAATAAACAAAATAAACATGGCGTGTCATGACAAGCAAAGCAAACAAATCACATACGATCATCGAGGATACACTTGAAATCATTCCACCAACTATTTTTTATTTTTTAAAATTTTCAAAAGAAAATGTAAAAATAATTTTACCAAAATCACATAGCATGAATTTATACTAAGATAACAAAATCGTGGAAATGGAATGAATGAGTGTGAAAAAATTCTATAGGAAAATCAATGCAATCAAACATAGCATATGTGCACGATGAATAGGGATACTACTAATGATCGACTCAATGTAATCGACACATCAAAGTCTAAAATGATTTCCACACCAATAACGTCTAAAACTATGTAATACTTTTTCAAGACATTGTCCCGACGTGCAAATTCATTGACTACTTTTCCATCCGAACACCCTCATAAATAATAAATATTTTATTCTTCTTTTGAGGTGATCTAACTCCTATTGGCCCCTTTTTGGCATATTTATCATTTTATTTCCTTAATTTTTTTGGGGCTCTTTTCAAACGGTGGTTTTCATGATGAGTTAATTTTGTACTCTCGTAACCCATTCCGTGTTCACTCGTCATTTTTTTCAAATTTAAACATATTCCTTACGGGCAAAGGTTATTACGTGCAGTAGTTTCCTTGTCGAGATTTATCGCATTTGGATCGTTTTAAAGATAGGATTGAGATGGACACACGTCGACCAACATGTGATAGACAAGTACAATAATCCAATAAATCCATGCAAGTGTGCATTAAAGGAGATTCAGAGTCAAACATGTTGGTAGCAATCTCAAATTACATCTTAATGACTCCAAACATTATAAAGCATAAAAATGAAATGATGACGCATATCAAAACACTATCAAATAGTCACATGGATATGGAATGAAATTGTGACTTTGTCATCCTAAATGTCCATCCATAAATGGTTTAAACAAAATAAAAAACACTTTTTGTCCTTTTTCCAAAAAAATTAGCAAAATCAAATCTTTTGGCCTTTTCAATTTTTTCTCAAAAACTATTTTGTATTTTTCCGAAATTTTCAAAAACGAAAATCTTTTTAGTTTTTCGAAAAATATATCATAAATGGAAAAGATAACTACAAAAATAGGCATCAAATATCAACATGAAAATCATCTTATGCTAGCAAACGAGTCTAAACCTCAACCGTTAGGTGTGGTGGAGTTTTCCAAAGGTGGTGACATCCTATGAAAAACATCCATCAAGTCATGTGAGGTATTGACTAAAAACTTTACTTTCTCCCTAATATATGAAAACTCTCTCACTTAATCATCCAGAGCATCATGTGTAGGTGCGTGTTTGTGAACATGTGGCAAAACTCTATGCGACACACCAACTAACTTAAAACACAATTTCCTAAGGTATCCTCTCATCTTACAATGGGTGTAAACATACGCGGGCTTAGGAACACCTCTCTCAAAATGTCTACGGTTCACTCTCCTATCCGGTACGAGATGCCTAAGTGGGTTGGGTTGATATCCATAAGGATCTATCACAAATTTGGGAATCGTCTCGAGTGAAACATGATAAGTGGACGCATCGTCATGACCTATTACTAGTCTCTTAACATTACCCAAAGTGAGACCGAGAAGCATCTTTCCTACCTTATTATATGTGTCCTCTATAGTGACATCTACCTTTTGGGCACGCTCAAGATCTCTCTCTAATTGTGACACACGGGCTATAAGTTCACCTTTTCCCAACCTACAATGATCAACTGCTCACACAAAGTAATATTCACCTTCTTGAGTTGACTCGCCAATGCCTCAAATCCCCTCAAACTCTCAATCTCTCTCTCCAAATAAATCACCATAAGGCCTAACTCCTTATTCAATTTTTTAGTCTTTAAGGTCTCGGCGTTCAAATCACTAAACGCATTTTGTAGCTCACTATAACCCTTACTAGCGCGCTCACTTTCATACTCCATAGAAACACTCAAGGTATCCTCGGGGGTCTCATGTGCACAAGTATCCTCACTGTCGTTGGACAAAATAGGTGTACTCACATGACTAGTTAAAAAGGCAACACAAATCCCATGTGAAGATTCATCCTCAGAATCATTCACCTCTTCCTCACTATCGCTAAGAGTGGCTGGCATATATGTTCATATATAGTTTGTTTAAATGTTGTATTATTACATATGTGATGTGGATAATGTGTTATTATTGTACATAATTTATTTCTTTTAGTCTAAATCTACCTTCATAAATCAGGAAATATCAAATTAGTTACAAACATAAATTTTGAAGTTTTCAATAGGAATGTTCAAATTGGAGACTAGTTTTGACTATTATAATATAACAATTGACTTGAGGTAAAAACTAGATAGTTGTAGATATATTAATTAGGTTTATAACACAATAAACGGTGTGTTAAACGAAGGTCCGAACAAGAAGCTATACCAAACTTACAAAATAAGGGTAAATTTGTCCATTCTTTAAGTTGTAATTTGTCTTATTAGCACACCATGTGTTATATTTTGATAGGTTGGAAGGCAAGTCTAGTTTGTCCGACTTAAACACTTTAAAATAACCTCCTTTTTCATCGAAATATATTAAATCAAAGTCTTATAGCCTATCCTAAGCTAAATGATAAGTTTCGGGGTAGAAAATATAATTTTATGAAACTTTAGGGACTTGATTTTAATTAAGAAAGTTTTACGGACAAAAATAAAAATATATAAAGAACAATTTTGTAAATAAAATAATGTCAGGGACCTTTAAGAAATATTAAAAATATGAAGTGTAAAATTACCAAAATAACCTTTATATGCAAAATAACCCTTACATCCTTAATAACTTGACACCTCGTGCTTGGTTTTGACACCTCCACCGCACACGTGTCACCTTTATATGAAAACATAAACACATGTCATGCATTTAGAAAAAGTTAAAACATGTGTCGCTATCTGGTGAATTAAGATTGCAAGACAGCTCTATTACGCGACACGCTAACGCCTACTCACCAAAATGAACGCTTAGTCATCAAGACACATGTCAATACCCTAATAACTTTGGAAAACTATAAATGAGGCCTCTAGGGTCAGTTATTACACGAAATTCATTCAAAATATTAGAGAGAAATAGTGAGAGAAAGTGCGGGAAAGTTTAAGAAAAAGTTTCATCTTAATATTAATGAGCGATTCAAGACTCTGAATTTATAACTTCATACTTTTGTTTTAGGTGAGTACTCCATGACATTCCTGGCGTATTTTGGTTATATGATTGTTGATACCAAATTTAATCTACTGACGTGGATCAATCCTATGAAGACATGTGGCTATCTACATGGCAACTACAAATACTTCCGAGGACCCACTCGCTCCGAGGAACAAGACTACAACGAGGAAGATTAGTTCCTCGAGGAACACTGCTTACTCCGAGGAACTCATACGCTCCGAGGAGCAAACCTCTTCGAGGAACTCTTGAATACCAAGAAGCTTAGGCGGTCCGAGCAACTCAGGCGGTCCGAGCTGCATCTCGAACAAAGCATTAATAGCTGGATAACCAATAGTTCAACTGATTCATTAAATGCTTATCATTCAGACGCACACGCAAAAAGGGCATTAAATGTATTACCCTTTCATATGTATATCATTTAATGTATTACCCTTTCACATTACAGCCTCAGGGCTATAAATACATTGTACAATCCTCATTGTAAGGGGGGGGGGGGAGCCCATATCGGAATTTCTTGAGATAACCACAAATCGAGAATTCCCAAACACTCAGTAATAAAACAACAGTGGACGTAGGCCATTCTTATAAGGCTGAACCACTTTAAAATTCTTTGTCTCATTTATTTATATGTGATTGAAAAATTAGAGTGATCTAATTTTTTACATCAACAGATTGGCGGCGTCTGTGGGAATCGACTGATAATATCGTTTTTCATCAAAAATATTCCATTATCAATGGCGGATATTCCTGAATCCAGCAAACGAAACGCTGGAACCCCTCCAAATCCGTCTTCTCCATCAATTGTTCCAGATCTGGCTGGAATAATGGCAAATCTGGCTCAGGGCCAGCCCGTCATGCAAGAAACAATGCGACAACTCATCCAAATCCTCCATGGCGGTGCATCAGCCCTTTCCGGACCACGAAGCATTCAAAGAAATACCCGTACGCCTTCTTCGTGTACTAGGCGTACTAACTCACATCGCAATGAGGAATCTGATGATTTCACTTATGAACCTGGGCGAACTTCGTCTGTATGAGCCACGGATACTGAACAACGTGTCACCCTCTCCCCAGAAAGGACCAGCGCGTTGGAAAGATTAAGTAGGGCTTCTCATTTCGACCGATTAGGCCTTAGGAGGAAAAAAAGTCCTCTTAATGCAGCGTCGAGGAGCTTTCGACGACCATCAAATTTAGGGGAAGGATCTGCCCAGTCGCGACCAGCTAGTCGTCAAGATAGATCCTATGACCGACCAACTGCTCGTCAAGATAAATCCCAGGAAGCCACTTCAACGCGATCAGTTCCTCAAACCAATAGGCCCGAGGAAGGAAATGATGCATGGAAAGGATCTATTCAGAGGCTGGAGGATAGATTAGGGGAAATGGCTAAGGCTAAGAACCCTCTACAACGAACCTTTGTTCGAGGAACACCTTTTGTCCAGGATATTATTGATTTTCCAACACCATCAAAGTTCAAAGCACCTGTTGTGACTCCCAAGGATGATGGAAAGACTGACCCTGTCCTTCATATAGAACAATACCAAGCTGCAGCCGACATCTATGCTGTCCCAGATGAGATGAGATGCAGAGCATTATCGGGAACACTTACCGGATCTGCTCAAATATGGTATAATAGCCTTCCTCGGGGTAAGATTTCAACTTTTCTTCAACTGGCCGAGCTATTCATTGGGAATTTCTGCTTTGGGGCAAAGCCAGTTAAACGAGTAACACATTTGTTAAGTGTTAGACAAAAAGCTGGTGAGAGTACCAGAGATTATATAACTCGTTTTAATAATGAGAAACTCGAAGTCATTGATTATGAGGAGAAGACAACGATTACCGCTTTGATGAGTGGACTACTGCCAAACAAGTTGTACTACACTTTGGCCAAAGATCCACCTCGAACCATGTCAGATCTGATGGGAAAAGTGTCCAAGATTATGAATGCCGAGGAGGCTATGTCTGCGAAGAAGAATATGGACGCCAAAGAAACCAAGGTGGAAGGTGATAAAGCTAAGAAGAAAGAACATAAGAACAATGGTGGTGACAAAGAATCCAAAAATAGGTCGTCATGGGAGGTCTTGAGGAAATTTGATAATTACACACCTTTGAAGGTAAATATCAACCACGTCCTGGAAGAAATTAAGAATAGTGAGGAGTTAAACTGGCCAAAGAAAATGAAGGCAGACCCTGACACGAGGAATAGGGAAAAATATTGCGAGTTCAACAAAGATCATGGCCATATGACCAAAAATTTCATAGCTCTTCAAAATGAGATTGAAACAATCATCCGACGAGGAAAGATAGAAAAATATGTTGATCGGGGAGGCGAAAGAAGAAACAACGACCAAAATAAAGAGAGGTCTAGATCCCCTCGTCGATCAGAGGAGAACAAGAAGAGAAACCATTAAGTTGATCCAGAAGATGACCCCAATCTTCCTAAGAAACCAAGGCAGCCAGAACGAGAGGTATTTTCAATATGCTTTGGGTCATTTGATTATAATGTTATTACAAGAGGAGATGCAGGAGGAGGAGACCTTACTGCAGAAAGAAAAGCTTACCTCGGTGAGGCTCAAGTTTGCTCGTACATTCAGCGAATAAATCTAGCTGAGGAAAATCGCCCGAGAAAGGTGAACAAGGAGAAATTGGTTATCGGTTTTTCAAAAAATGACCTTGCAGGTGTTTTATATACTCATGATGACCCGCTGGTGATCAAAATGAGAATGAAAGAAGTCATGATTTCAAGAGTACTGGTCGACAATGGTAGCTCGACAGACATCATGTTCTACTCGTGCTTTGATAGTTTAAATCTAAAGCTATCTCAACTGGAGCCTTACCATAGACCCCTCATTGGTTTTGCTGGCGAGAAAGTATTTCCACTTGGGACGATCAAGTTGGATATATTAATTGGTACGTGGCTTGCTTGTCGTATAGAAAGAATACGTTTCTTCGTGATGGATAAGAATGTCCAATCATCGTACAATATCATCATGGGAAGAGTAGGATTAAAGAAGTTCGAGCTTGTGCCATCTACAGTACATCAGTGCCTAAAATTTCCAACAAACTTTGGAGTAGGAGTTGTGAAAGGTGATCAGAAAGTAGCTCGGGAATGCTATTATTCATCCGCCGCGTAAGAAGAACTGGAAGAATCAAAGAAAAAGACCACTACTTATCAAGTGGATGAAGGTGCAGAAATTGAAACATTGGATCCCCGAGATAAGTCGCAACTCGTAAAGGGTCAAGTGGTGGAAGCTACTGAAAATATCATTCTGGACGACGAGCACCCTGAGCGAACTATTCAAATAGGTTCATCGTTGGAGGCCTCATGAAAACAGGAATTGATAACTTTCCTTAGAAGCAGAAGATTAACTTTTGCATGGAGTCATGAAGATATGCCTGGGAAAGACCCAAACTTCTTATGTCACGAGCTCAATGTGAATAAGGAGATCAAGCCTGTGAAGCAGAGAAGAAGAGTATTCAGTCCCGAGAAGAATCAAGCTATACAGGAGGAAGTCGAGAAGCTCCAGAAAGCTTGTTTCATTGAAGATGTTAAATATCCAGATTGGTTAGCTAATGTGGTGATGGTAAAGAAAAAAAATAACAAATAGAGGATGTGTGTAGACTTCACCGACCTCAACAAAGCATGCCCAAAGGATCACTTTCCACTGCCCCGAATTGATCAACTAGTGGATGCTACCTCGGGACACGAATTGCTGAGCTTCATGGATGCTTATTCTGGCTACAATCAAATTAAAATAAAACCTGAAGATAGGGAGAGTACTTCTTTTATTACCCCTAGGGGAACTTATTGTTATAATGTTATGCCTTTTGGTTTGAAAAATGCAGGTGCGACATATCAGAGGCTGATGAACAAGCTCTTTGCTGAACAAATCAGTGACAACATGGAAGTCTATGTTGACGATATGCTGATAAAAAGCAAGAAAGCTGCCGATCACCTAGTTGACTTAAGCCAGACTTTTGATCAACTAGATAAATATCAAATGAAACTGAACCTGACGAAGTGCATCTTTGGAGTATGAGAAGGCATGTTTCTCGGGTACATTGCCAATCAACGAGGCATTGAAGCAAATCCTGAAAAGATCAAAGCTCTATTAGGGCTGCGATCTCCAACGACGAAGAAGGAAGTACAGAGTCTCACAGGACGAGTAGCGGCACTCAACAGATTTGTGTCACGAGCAACTGATAGATGTCTCCCATTCTTCAAGACACTCAAAAATACTTTTGAGTGGAATGATGAATGCGAGAAGGCTTTTCAGGACTTGAAGAGATACTTGGGAGCACCCCCATTGTTGTCCAGGCTAGTGATGGGAGAAAAATTGTACTTGTACCTTGCAGTGTCCGAGAATGCAGTTAGCTCGGCATTGATCACAGTGGATAATGGAGTACAAAAGCCAATTTACTACACAAGTAAGGCCTTCCGAGGAGCAGAGATCAGATATCCAAGGCTGGAGAAATTGGCACTGGCGCTGATTGAGGCGAGTAGGAGAATGAGGCCATATTTCCAGGCTCATACCATAGTAGTATATACTGATATGCCATTGAGGCAAGCCCTGCATAAGCCAGAAAAATCAGGAAGATTGATGTACTGGGCAATAGAACTCGGTGAATATGATATAGTCTATGAACCCAGATCATCGCTTAAAGGGCAAGCTGTAGCAGACTTTATAGCGGAGTTCACCTATCCTGATACCCACGAGGAGCAAAAGTTGCTCGCTGATCAACCTGTGGATGTTACAGGATCAACAAACACAAGCTCAGACCAATTCCGATTGGTAAAAGGGCGTGTGGATGTTACAGGATGTGATGCAGAGATAGTTGTGAGGACTCCGGACGAGGAACAAGAGTTGCTCACTGATTAACCTTTGGATGTTACAGAATCGACAAACACTAGCCTAAACCAACTCCGGTTGGTAAAAGGGCAAGTGGATGTTACAAGATCATTGACTTCGGGCTCAGACCAACTCCGGTTGGTAAGGACAAGAAGAAATGATCGACGAAGAGCAAGAAAAATCCGAGGAGGAAAGGAAGGAACAAATATTTCACCGAGGAACTCTAACTGATCAAAAATTTGAAGACGAGTTACCTATATGGAGACTATATGTAGATGGCTCATCTTGCACTGCAGGATGCGGTGCGGGGATAGTTCTGAGCACTCCGGATGAGGTCGATATGGAATATGCCTTGCGTTTCCAATTCAAAGCTTCCAACAATGAGGCTGAGTATGAGGCCATGATCGCAGGGCTTAATTTGGCAAAAATTATGGAGGCGCAGCAGGTTGTGATTTTCAGCGACTCTCAATTGATTGTAAATCAAATGATGGGAGTATATGCAGTTAGAGGAGAATTAATGATCAGATATCATGCAAAGGCAAAGGAGCTGGTGCCAGAATTTTCCGCTATTCAGCTGGTCAAAATACCAAGAATGGAAAATGCGAGAGTAGACGCACTAGCCCGACTAGCCTCAGCTACTCGCACCGAGCTACGATGAACAATCCCAATTGAAGTATTAGCTTGTCGGAGTATAGATGAAGATCTAACGATGAACTTTATCACCCTTGATTTAGGATCATCTTCGATGGATCCCATCAGGGCGTATATCGAGGAGGGAGAATTGCCAATTGACAAACTCGCAGCCAAGAAATTGAAGTTTAAAGCGACTCGGTATGTATTAACTAATGGTGTTTTATATAGACGAGGAATTATGGCAGGTTTGCAAAGATGCGTACATCCCTCCGAAGTGAAAGAATTGATTGAAGAAATCCATGAAGGGTCTTGTGGAGCACATGTAGTAAGTCAGACGCTTTTACAAAGGGTGATGACGCAAGGATACTACTGGCCGATGATGAGGGCTGATTGCATAGCCTACGCCAAGAAGTGTGATAAGTGCCAGCGTTTTTCCTTAATCCGAAGAACTCCACAAGCATTATTGACAACCATAACTTCTCCTTGGCCCTTCGCCATGTGGGGAATAGATTTGGTTGGACCATTTCCAATGGCCCGAGGAAGGTTCAAGTATCTCGTCGTCGCAGTGGATTATTTTACTAAGTGGGTAAAAGCTGAGCCACTCATTGACATGATGTACGAGAAGGTGTACCAATTTTTTTGGAAGAATATCATTTGCCGATATGGTCTCCCTCATGCCTTCATCACAGACCATGGAACACAATTTGATAACGAGGAGTTTGCCGCCTATTGTCATCAGTCAAACATTTTGAAGGTTCATTCAGCACCAGGCCATCCTCAAAGCAATGGACAAACTGAAGTGACAAACAGAACGCTGCTGAACGGTTTGAAGAAATGATTGGATGATGCAAAAGCAAGCTGGATCAACGAGCTACAATCAGTACTTTGGGCTTACCGAACTACTCCCCGAGTAGCAACTGGAGAATCACCATACATGCTGGCGTTTGGAAGTGAGGCTGTCATACCTGCCGAGTTGGGTCTCCCAACACACAGAGTACTGAATTTCAATTCCCCTATCAGTGACTTAATGAGAAGACTGGATTTAAACATGCTCGAGGAAGTTAGAGAAGAAGTAGCCATTAGAAATGCTGCTTACCAGCAGCGAACAACTATGTTCTACAACAAAAGGGTGAAGAAGTGCGACCTGAAAGAAGGAGACTATGTTCTGAAGAAAGTAATTCAAAAACACAATAAGCTGGAAGCAAACTGGCATGGACCATACCGAGTTACAAAAGTTGTTCGACCAGGAACTTATCGAATAGCAACTTTAAAAGGCGAGGAGTTTAAGAATGCATGGAACGCAGAGCATCTGCGCAAGTATTATCAGTAATGTATATGTAACACAGTTCCATCAGTATGAATAAAATGAAGATATTCTGCCAAAGTCTCTCCTTTTTATTGAGAATTTTTCGGGGAATACTAGTGCTACACACTACTCGGCAAAGCTCAGGCTGCTCAGCAAAATATTCCTAAAAATGCCAACCTCGGTTGGTTAGGAAACAAGATATTCCTAAAAATGCCAACTTTGGTTGGTTAGGAAACAAAATATTCCTAAAAATGCCAACTTCGGTTGGTTAGGAAACAAAATATTCCTAAAAATGCCAACTTCGGTTGGTTAGGAAATGAAATATTCCTAAAAATGCCAACCTGTTTGGCTAGGAAACGAAATATTCCTAAAAATGCCAACCTGTTTGGCTAGGAAACGAAATATTCCTAAAAATGCCAACTTGTGTTGGTCGGAAGGTACGTACACTCTCCAAAATGCCAACTTATGTTGGTCGGGAGGTAAGATTATTCCAGAAGATGCAAAAGTTGCTAACTATGACTGGTCGGGGATAAAAACCCACCAACCATAATTAGTCGACAGAGAAAATTTGCCGATCTTGGTTGGTCGGAAACATTTAAGAGAAAAATCTACCAAGTATGGTTGGTCGGGGATAAAAACCCACTAACTGTAGTTGGTCGACAAGCATAATTTAACGACCTTAGTTGGTTGGAAAAATTTTAAACATTTTTATACTCATTACTTTATTATTAAGTGATCGAGCAACAGTATTGGTACTTATAACTTTTTAATTGTTACTGAGATGGTTGACAAACAACACAATATTGTTATCTTTTTAACAGATACGCATAAATATAAAGTGTTTGATAAATACAAGACAATAGCAATCAAGATTTGCAAACAAAAATGAAAGTCTTTCATTGAATTCAAAATAAATTACATTGATAATGAAATTACAGTTACATTGATATGTATACTAACTATTACATCAAAAATTCCTATTCTACTGGTCTCTTCCCCTCTGCTTTTGACACAGGTTCCTCGCCAGCAGGCGGATTATTTAAAGACTGAGGAGAATTGATAAAGTTAAGATCCTTCAGCATCCTGACATTCATCACGGATGGCCGATCTAAGAGATTCTCGGGACGAGATACCTCGATTTGAGAGTGAAGATTGTAGTCACCGAGATACTTTGAAATTAAGTTCTGAGGAATGGCCCGAGAAGGGATCCACTCCATCTCCAAATTGTATGGTGGCACGGGCAAGTCGATCAAGCCGGGATCATGGTAATCCCATAGATAATGACCTTGTTCGAGCTTCAACACACCTCAGGCATTCAGCCAGCCTTGTAGCCCTCATTGTTGGCATTCTGGATACGATCATCCAAGTGGAATAATGCTTCGTTGTATCCAGCCATCCAGAACTCCCTGGGCTGTTTGTGGAATTGATATGTTAGCCTTTCTAGCTGGTCGTGGAGATTATTGATGAAAATCTCCTTATTCTCAAAGACTGACTTCTGCGCAGAGAGTTGTTTATCCAGGTCCCTAATCTTCTTTGACATATCAGACAAAGCCTGGTTCTTCGCCATTAATTGGAAAGCTTGGTTCTCTAACGCAGACTGAGTTCTCTGTTCTTCGACAAGAACCCGAGCTGCTCTTCCTCGTCCCCGAGGAGCTCTTGCTCGACCACGAGAAGATGTAGAGGTGCATGAACTCTTCAAAGTCTCCAACTCGTTCCTCAACTTGGCATTCTCAACCTCTAAGAATGAAAATCCCTCGTCAGTCACTGGGATTAGGGATGTTGAAGAAGAAGCTGCAGACTTCAATTGTGATAGCTCTTTTTGCAAGTTGTTGTTCTCTTGCTCCAACAGCGTGGCAATCTGTCTGCACTTCTCGACCTCACCCTTCAAAGTTCTCTCCCTTACATCATACCCGGCAAAAAGCTTCTCGTAGCCCTTGTCAGCAACAATCAGCTTGTACTTTTTCTCATAACTCTCATGCAACGAGGCAGTGGATTCTTTATATTGAAGCTGAAGGTATTCAAGGGTGCCTTGGAGATCCTCGATCATTTCGTAGTAAGCCACATTATTGGCCACCTCTCGATCAAGCAGACACATCAGGTACTGATATGCTTCCACTGCCTGTTCTGAAGCATCCTGGCCAAGGATATCGGCAACTTGTGCAGCACTCAGGTCTGTGTGACCAGCCTTAAAGTACTCATTACATTGTCGCAGCAACTTTGTATCATGGAAAGATAGCAATTCCATCCTGGCCAAAAACTAGCAGAGAAAGAAAGAGCAATCACCAATAAGAAGAATAAGCAGAGCATGAATGAAAGATAGACAACAATATGCAAAAAAATTTAAGTTTTATTAGATCATACAATTCAGAGTTACAAGTTCTGGATTACATTTGACAAAAGAAGAAAAATATAAAGATAAGCCCGAACAACACTATACCTTTTCCTTATCTCCCAAAACCTTCTCGGGAGGTTGGGAAGAGGAAGCAGGTTGCTCGGAGGGAACTGTGGGTTGTTCGGAGAGCACCAGCTATTGCTCGGAAGAAGAAACGACTTGCTCGGCAGCATATTGGATGGTTGGGGGGTGATCTCCCATCACCATTGAAGACTCCTTAGAGGTAGCTTCGTCCTCTTCTAATTCTTTTGGAGTAGGAGGGGGGCCAGGAATATGTCTCTGGAAGAGCTCGGATGATTCGTCGACCTTCATTTCCTGAAGGGCAGCAACCCATCCATCCCTAAAATACTTTAGACTGCCATAGTCCACTTAAGATACCATGGCAGCACACCCCTTGTTCCACCCCTTGTCCCAGCCAGAGCTGAAGGACTTCTTCACAGCAGCTTTCCTCTTGTTCTTCTCTAAGGCAAGCTTCTCGGACAGCAGGTTCTCAGCAGCCTTTAATTTATTTTCTGACACCTCCTTCTGCCGACCTACTTCCTGAAGTTTGGCCAAATCCTCCTCGGCAGCCTTGAGTTTATTTTCCAACACTCCTGCGGCTTTGAGCTTCTCTTCAAGCTCCTTATTTACCTTCTCCGAGGCATTTATTCTCTTCTCCAACTCCTTGGAGGCATCAATAACTCGAGCTTTCTCCTGCTCGCTGGAGGCAAGTTTCTTCTCCCAGACAGCTTTGTCATCAGCACATTTTTGGCGAGAATCTGCCAGAGACTTGGTAGATTCTTCCAAAGATCCTTCCACGCTGGAAGAGGAGCAAGAAGCCTTAATCGCTTCATCCTTCTTCAGGATTATATTAAAGCAGCTCGTCAACTGTGAACAGAAAAAGAAAGCAAGTTAGAAACAAGAAATGACAAAGAAAATATGAAAAGTTAAAAGTAAAGAGACTTACTGAAGCAAGATGACGAGCAACCAAAGAAGTAACCATGTCCCGAGTAAGATTATCTTCATTACCTTGGACCTCGGGAATGGTCTGGGACTTCACCGAGCTCATGGCAGAGCTCGAAGGAACAAAAGTGGGAACTACAGTCCCAGCAGCTGGGGGCTGAGTAGTGGTGTCAGCCAAATTGACCGAGGAGCTTTTCTTCAGCCTCCTCGGGGGAACAGGTATAGATTCAACCAAGGAAGAACCCTTGGTCGGTGATATCACAATCACCTCTCCAGGAGCAGCAGACCTGCTCGGAGCCACTACGGGCTTCTCGACGACTTTAGCAGGAGCAGCTGGAGGAGCTGCATCAGTCTTCTTTGTCCCCTCCCTTGGGACATCAATCCTAATCCTTTTTACCTCCCCAAAACCGGAGGTAGTTTTCTCAAACAGAGCAGGAGTTCTTCTTTTCTTCATCCTTTCACTTAAAGGAATATGGGATTCAGGCGATGAGCTTGTGGAAGCTGGAACTGGCTCTGATTCACTTATCACTGGACGAGCAGTGAAGGAAGTGGTGTAGCTCTTGTACTGGAGCAGATACAAAGCTGATCTAATGCGCTCGTCGGCAACACTTTGATGCAGACTCCAGATAAGTTTCAAATGCCTTATATTGACATTTGCCTCTTTGGGGCACTTTCTCTTGCTATCAACTGCAAATAAACAAACATTGTTATCAGTGGCACATTTTATCAAACACAAAAGAAGCATAATTTCAAAATAAAATGAAATAAAAATAACCTATCCCATTGCCATAAGGAGGGCATCTGGGACGCTGGTAAGCCTCATCTCCAGTCAATGGAGGGTGTTGTCAATTTTTTATGACAACCCCATGCTCAAAATAATCCCTATCGGCATCAGGGAGATTGACTACTAAGGCCCTATTTAAAAATCTAGTTTTTAAATAATAAATATTTTCATTAACTTCCCATCTATAGCAGTACAAGATTTCTTGAATTCCTATACGAGTTCCATGCATTTGATTTAACCTATGCACCACATTAACTATTCTCCATGTGTTGGGGGCTATTCGTGCAGGAACAACGTCAAAGTACTGACAGAATTCCAGACACAAAGAATTTGGTGGAAAATAAAATCCACACTCAGCAAAAAAGAGACTGGGAAACCAATGTCCCTCAGCCAAATGGAAGTAATTAGAAGGCTCAGAAAGCTCTTCCAAGACAACCCAAGAGGGAATGGAGAAATCAGAACGAAATTTCCCAAGAGACTCAACAGGGTAAACCATGGTGAATAAAGAAATAAAGATGAAGGAAGAAGATCTTACAGGAAAAGAATGGATCTGTTGACAACGAACGACGGAAAAGATGAACGCACAAGAGAGTAGGAAGAGACGACGTAAAACTCAAAAGACAAAAATTTGAAAAGGTAGAAGACGATGGGAGTGTCTGTGAAGTTTAAATACCTTGCCTTGGGAAATGGTGAAGTAATGATTACAAAAAAAGGATGATTACGTTACCGGCGGCTAAAAGGGCATTAAATATTGGCGCGGGAATCAAAGCGAACAACAGCAGCAAAAAGACGAAAAGCGACGCGGGAATCGAAGCACGCAGAAAAGTCCAAAAAAGTATGATTCTACGAATTGGGAAGGAGAAATAAATACAAGGGAAATGCTCCTAAAAATCAGGAAGACTATTTAAAGCTACCATATTCCGAGAAAGAATGTTCCATACTCCTCAAATTTCGAACTATGAAATATTGGGGGCTTCTGTTGATACCAAATTTAATCTACTGACGTGGACCAATCCTACGAAGACACGTGGCTATCTACATGGCAACTACAAATACTTCTGAGGAACCCACTCGCTCCGAGGAACAAGACTAAAACGAGGAAGATTAGTTCCCCGAGGAACACTGCTTACTCCGAGGAACTCATACGCTCCGAGGAACAAACCTCTCTGAGGAACTCTTGAATACCAAGAAGCTTAGGCGGTCCGAGCAACTCAGGCGGTCCGAGCTGCATCTCGAACAAAGCATTAATAGCTGGATAACCAACAGTTCAACTGATTCATTAAATGCTTATCATTCAGACGCACATGCAAAAAGGGCATTAAATGTATTACCCTTTCATATGTATATCATTTAATGTATTACCATTTCACATTACAGCCTCAGGGCTATAAATACATTGTACAATCCTCATTGTAAGGGGGGGGAGCCCAGACCGGAATTTCCTGAGATAACCACAAATTGAGAATTCCCAAACACTCAGCAATAAAACAACAGTGGACGTAGGCCATTCTTATAAGGCTGAACCCCTTTAAAATTCTTTGTCTCATTTATTTATCTGTGATTGAAAAATTAGAGTGATCTAATTTTTTACATCAACAATGATATTATGCAAACTATATCTATTTTGTGAAATGTTTTATCCTCAAAATACATCTGATACTGATGATTATGTCATTTGTTATTTGTGTATATCTCTCGATATATACATCTGATTTGAATTATGAAATTATTTATTTGGCCTATGGTAACTCTCTTACTGTGTTGGCCTTGACTATTGGGTGAAAATATTTTAGTAGTACCTTCCCAACTGGTTGATCGCTGGTATGCCCTAAATAAGGCGTTGTTCTAGAGATCATGATTTTCTGTCTATGTTGTTGCCGGGTGGGAACATTTGGTAACACTATTTGTATATCTGGGTATTAGAGCGTATATGACCATCAAAATCAAATTTAATAATTGACATATTGCAAAATTATTTTATTTGTTTTGTTCTAAACTGTTTATTCTGAAAATATTTACTATCAATTACTTTACATATATATTACTACAAATTTATGTCTCTATATACTTGCCTTCTGTTCTAAATTGAATATGTATCAATTTTTTGAAAAAACTTGGAATGTATGGAGTTTGAATCTCATTCGGTTTTTACCTGATGTTGTATAAATAACCATTTTTCACGAAATAAGTAGGCTCGTGAAGGGAACAGAAAAGGACTATGTTGAAGATTTAGCTTTTAGAGATTTTTTAGTATTATGTTTGTTTTATCATTTAGGGAATGTTTGGATCTCTTGTAATAAGTTTTTAAATTTTTTTCTTAAGTTGTAACTCGTTTTTACTTTGAGTATAAATGAAGTTACCTTTAGAAAGCTCTGGTGACGTAATTCCTTTACTTTCAGTATTTTACGATTCATAACGAGGTGATTGTATTTCTGTTGCACTTATTTAAGGAAATAATTTAAGTCAAAATATCTGTTGCCTTGGTCGCATGTCATGACACTCGTTCCCCACTACTAATTTGGGTCGGGGTCGTAAAAGAGGTGGTATTAGAACATAGGTTATGAACCCATAGATTACTGAACATTAGTTTCGAACGTTATAGATTTTAAGTTTCCATACATAAGATATAGGATTAAATATCCTACTTTTGTAATAACCCTCCATATGTCTTACATTCTATATAATTGTTTATATATAATTATTCTTCTAATTTTTAATCTCAAGATAGTGTAATACATCTTACGTTTGGCCGTGATTGTAGAAAATGGCCAAGACAAGATCAACTGCGGGAATTAATGGTTCAAGTATGGAAGGACTGGAAGGTGCTTACAAGGTGATTGAGAGTCTAGCAAAGATTGTTGAGCATCAGGTGAATAATGTAGCACTGCAGAATCTTGAACTAACTAGTGGTACTGTTAAACAGTTCAAGAAGTTGAATCCATCCTGTTTTAAAGGTACTCCTAACCCCACTGAAGTATAATGTTGGGTGATGCAGATGGAAGATGCTCGATATTTTTAAGTGTACCGATGAACAAAGGGTTTCATTTGCAACATTTATGTTAGAAGGTGAAGCTGAACATTGGTGGAGAATGACTAAGAGAATACACGTGGAGAGGAATACTTACATAGGTTGGAATGACTTTTTAATGATCTTTTATGACAAATAATTCCCTTGAATGGTGAAGGAGGAAATGGCAGCTAAGTTCATGAGTCTAATGCAAGGTGATATGATAGTTAGTCAATAAGAGGCCAAGTTTACTTAGTTATCCCATTTTTAACCTTATGTTGTGGTAACTGATGTTTTAAATCTAAAAAGTTTGAACATGGGTTAAGGTCGAGTATTCTTAGTGGAATTTCCATCCTAAAGTTGACATCATATAGTGACATCGTGGCTAGGGCTACGATAGCTGAGAGGGATTGTGAGGAGTAGAATAGAATTAGAGATGTTAAGAGGAAGTTTAAGGAATAAATAGGGAGGAACCCAAATAATATAAATAATTTTAGGAGTACATCCAATGTTGTGGGATCTAGTGATAACAAATAGTTTAATAACAAGATATGTTAGCGATGTGGGAAGATGCATGGAGCACGACCTTGTTATAAGGATACTGGAGCTTATTTTAGATGTGTACATAAAGGACATCAGATAAAAGACTTCCCAACCCTATCAAGGGTTCCGATACAACCTTTAGGAGAAAAAAATGACCAAGGCAGTCTGGGTAGAGTGTTTTCACTTTCTGATACCTAAGCTTCTAGCGCAGTAGTGTCAGGTACACTTTCTACATGTGCCAAACCTTTTCAAGATTTAATAGATCCTAGTTCTACCCATTCATTTGTGTCTGTGCATTTTGTTAACAACTTTCCTAATATTCCTGAACCCTTGAATCATAACATACACATTTCTACTCCTTAGGGTGATTTATTGATTAGAACATTATTATATAAGTCTTGCTTTATAGATGTTAGTCATCATAAAGTATTCACCTATTTGATAGTTTTAGGCATAAGAGACTTTGAAGTCATTTTAGGTATGGATTGGTTAGCATCGTATCATGCTAAGGTAGATTCTTTTGAGAAAAGAGTTACTTTCCAAATCCCTAACCAACCAGTATTCAGTTTTGAAGGAACTTGAATCCTATCTCCCATGCATATTATCTTCGTAATGCAAGCTTGTAGTTTTCTTAAGACGGGATGTCAAGGATTCCTTGCAAGTGTTATTGATTTGCAAACACAAGAGCTTAGTTTAGAAGATATTCCTACAGCTAAACATTTTGCTGATGTTTTCCCACATGATTTTCCTAGTCTTCCTCCTAGTAGAGAAATAGGGTTTACCATTGACCTTATTCCTGGAACTATACCAATCTCAAAACCACCTTATCATATGGCACCTTCAGAATTAAGGGAATTAAAAGTTCAATTACAAGATCTGTTAGACAAAGGTTTTATTAGACCAAGTGTCTCCCCTTGGGGGTGCTCTAGTGTTATTTGTTAAAAAGAAAGATGGGACACTGAGGTTATGAATAGATTATCGTGAACTAAATAAGGTGACCATTAAGAATAAATACCCCCACACCTCGTATAGATTGTTTGACCAACTTCAAGGTAAAAAAGTATTTTCAAAGATTGACCTAAGGTCAGGCTATCACCAATTGAAGATTAACGAGGATGATATTTTAAAATAAGCTTTTCATACAAGATATGGTCACTATGAATTTCTGATGATGCCATTTGGACTAACTAATGCACCAGTTGCTTTTATGGATACGATGAATAGGTTGTTTAGGAAATATTTGGACTAGTGTGTTGTTGTTTTCATTAATGACATCCTTATTTATTCTAAAAGTATTGAAGAGAACGAAAAGCATTTAGAGACAGTGTTACAAATCCTTATGAAGGAGAAATTATATGTGAAATTAAAGGAGTGTGAATTTTGGTTGCCTGTCGTCTCTTTTCTAGGAAATTTTATTTCTAAGGAGGGAGTGTCGGTTGACCCTCAAAAAATCGAGGCTATACTAAGTTATCCTAGACTAACTAATGCGATGGATATTCGTAGTTTTCTTGGATTCGCAGGTCATTATAGAAGATTTGTTAAAGGATTTCTAGTATTACCAAACTTCTATCTATCTTTAACCCAAAAGTAGGTGAAATATGAATGGTCTGAGGAAGTTGAGAATAGTTTTCAAAAACTTAAGAATCGATTAGTAACTGCCCCAATTTTAACTATTCCTTTCGGGACAAGGGTATTTGTAATTTATAGTGATGCTTCTAAAAATGGTTTGGGATGTGTTTTAATGTAAAATGGAAAAGTAGTATCTTATGGCTCGAGACAGTTAAAACCACATGAGCAAAATTATCGAACCCATGACCTAGAATTAACGGCTATAATTTTTTCTCTTAAATTTGGAGAAATTATTTGTATGGGGAGACTTATGAGATTTAAACCGATCATAAGAGTTTGAAATATATCTTTACCTAATAATAATTGAACATGAGACAATGGAGGTGGTTAGAATTGAAGGAAGATTATGATTTAAATATTCATTATCACCCAGGTAAAGCTAATATAGTAGCTAATTAATGCTTTAAGTAGGAAGTCTACGCCAAATTTAGCATGTCTTATTACAAGCCAGGAAGCCTTGTTAAAGGATTTTAGAAGTATGGAAATGTATGTACATATTTATAGCAAAGGAGGAATAATTACAAACTTACAAGTGCAACCCATGTTGATGGAAAGGATCAAAATTGCACAAGTAAATGACCCACAACTGAAGAAGATTAGAGAAGAAGTTATTGATGGGAAGAGGATTGAATTTGGGATACGATATGATATATTGAGTTTAGGAAATAGAGTGTGTATTCCACATGATTCCCAACTAAAGAGGTAAATTTTAGAGGAAAGTAATTACTCGAAATTCATATTTCATTCGGGATATACAAATATGTATAGGGATCTTCGAGAAGTATTTTGGTGGAACAACATGGCTATGGAGATAACATAATTTGTATCACATTGTTTGGTTTATCAACAAGTAAAAGCTGAACATTAGAAACCATCAGAATTACTACAACTCCTACCTATCCCTGAGTGAAAATGGGAACATATTACTATGGATTTTGTGATAGGTTTACCAAAGAGTTCAAATGATAATGATTCTATTTGGGTAATTATTGTTAGGTTACCTAAATCTTCTCATTTTCTTGCCATTAAGATTACCCATTCTTTAGAAAAGTTAGCTAAGTTGTACGTGCGGGAAATTATTAGGCTTCATGGAACCCCATTTCAATTGTTTCTTATCGTGACCCTATATTTGTGTCTCACTTTTGGAAAATCCTACAGGCAGCCATGGGAACACAATTGAATTTCAGCACCACTTTTCATCCTCAAATAGATGGACAATCTGAGAGAACCATTCAAACCTTAGAGGATATTCTTAGGGTATGTGTACTTGATCCAAAAGGGAATTGGGATGATCACTTACTATTATTAGAATTCACAAATAATAATAGTTATCAAGAAAGTATTCAAATGTCTCTGTATGATTCATTCTATGGTAGATGGTGTCGTTCCCGTACATGTTGGGTATAAGTTGGAGAAAGAAAATTATTGGGACTAGAATTGATCCAGATCACAACAGAGAAGGTAAAATTGATACAAGATCGACTTCGAATTGCTCAAAGCCGTCAAAAGAGTTATGTTGACAATTGACACCAACAGTTAGAATTCTAAAGAGGAGACAATGTGTTGTTACAAGTATCACCAACAAAAGGAGTAATCCGATTTGGGAAGAAAAGAAACTTAAGTCCAAGATACATAGGACCTTTTGAAATCCTTAAAAGTATAAGAGTTTTTTCTTATAGAATATCCTTACCCCCTGAAATCTCTAGTGTGCATAATTTATTTCACATATCAATGATGAAGAAATACTCCCCATTCCCAACGCATATCCTAAGTCATGAACCTCTTTAAGTCAGAGAAGATTTGACCTACATTGAGCATCTAGTAGAAATTTTGGACCATAAAGATAAAATATTACGAACCAAGGTAATTTCACTAGTAAAAGTATTATGGCAAAATCATTCCGTTGAAGAAGAAACATGGGAGCGGGAAGATGAAATAAAGGAGCGATATCCATACCTGTTTGAAAATTAATGTAAGTCAAGTTTGGGGACCAGACTTTTTATAAGGAGGGTAGGATGTAATGACCCCACTTTTATATGTTCCTATATAGTTTGTTTTAAATGTTGTATTATTACATATTTGATATGGATAATGTGTTATTATTTCACATAATTTATTATTTTTAGTCTAAACCTACCTTCATAAATCATGAAATATCAAATTAGTTACAAACATAAAAGTTTGAAGTTTTCGATAGGAATGTTCATGTTGGAGACTAGTTTTGACTATTATAATATAACAATTGGCTTGAGGTAAAAACTATATAGTTGTATATATATTAATAAGGTTTATAAAACAAAAAACAGTGTGTTAAACGGAGGTCCGAGCAAGAAGTTATACCAAAATTACGAAATAAGGGAAAGTATGTCCATCCTTTAAGTTGTATTTTGTCTTATTACCACACCATGTGTTATATTTTGATTGGTTGGAAGGGGAGGCTGGTTTAGCCGACTTAAACACTTTTAAATAACCTCCTTTTTCATCAAAATGCATTAAATCAAAGTCTTATAGCCTAGCCTAAGCTAAATGATAAGTTTCGGGGTAAAAAATGTAATTTTATGAAACTTTAGGGACTTGATTTTAATTAAGAAGTTTTAGGGACTAAAATGAAAATATATAAAGGACCATTTTTTAAATAAAATAATTTCATGGACCTTTAAAAAATATTTAAAATATGAAGTGTGAAATTACCAAAATACCATTTATGTGTAAAATGACCCTTACACCCTTAATAATTTGACATCTCGTGCTTGGTTTTGACACCTCCACTACACAAGTGCCGAATTTATATGAAAAGATAAAACACTTGTCATGCATTTAGAAAAAGTTAAAACACGTGTCACTGTCTGGTGAATTAAGACTGCAAGACAGCTCTGTTCCACGACACGCTAAGGCCGACTCACTAAAATGAATGCTTACTTATCAGGACACATGTTAACACCCTAATAACTTTGGGAAACTATAAATAAGGCCTTTAGGGTCAGTTATTACACGAAATTCATTCCAAATATCAGAGAGAAATAGTGAGTGAAAGTGTGGGAAATTTTAAGAAGAAGTTTCGTTTTAAGATTAACGAGCGATCCAAGACTCTATATCTATAACTTCGTACTTCTGTTTTAGGTGAGTACTCTGTGACATTCCTTGCGTATTTTGATTATATGATATTATGCAAACTATATCTATTTTGTGAAATGTTTTATCCTCAAAATGAATCTCATACGTTTGTTATTTGTGTATATCTCTCAATATATACATCTGATTTGAATTATGAAATTATTAATTCGGCCTATGGAAACTCCCTTACTATGTTGGCATTGACTTCCAAGTGGAAATATTTGGGTGGTACCTTCCCAGATGGTTTATCACTGGTGTGCCCTAAATAAGGCGTTGTTCCAAAGATCATGATTTTCTGTCTGTGTTGTTGTTGGGTGGAAACATTTGGTAAGACTATCTGCTTATATAGGTATTAGAGCGTACATGGCCATGAAAATAAAATTTAATAATTGACATGTTGCTAAATTGTTTTATGTGTTATGTTATGAACTGTTTATTCTGAAAATATTTACTGTCAATTACTTTATATATATATATATATATATATATATATTGTTGATACCAAATTTAGTCTGCTGACATGGATCAATAAAGTGAAGACACGTGGCAACAACAAACACTTTCGAGGAACTCACACGCTCCGAGGATACTACAACGAGGAACACTGATTCCCTGAGGAACTCGTACGCTTCGAGGAACGAGAACTCTCCGAGGAACCCTTGAGCACCGAGAAGCTTAGGCGGTCCGAGCAACTCAGGCGGTCCGAGCTGCACCTCGAACAAAGCATTAATAGCGGGATAACCAACAGTTTGACTGTTCATTAAATGCTTATCATTCAGACGCATAAGATTAAGGGGCATTAAATGTATCACCCTTTCATATGTACATCATTTAATGTATTACCCTTTCACATTACAGCCCCAGGGCTATAAATACATTGTACAATCCTCATTGTAGGGAGGCCGGAATTTCTTGAGATAACTTGTAATCGAGAATTCCCATACAATCAGCAATAACATAATAGTGTATGTGGGCCATTCTTATAAGGCTGAACCACTTCAAAAATTCTTTATCTCATTTATTTATCTGTGATTGAATAATTAGATATGATCTAATTTTTTACATCAACAGATTGGCGCCGTCTGTGGAAAACGACTGGTAATATCATTTTTCCATAAAAAACAATCCATCACAAATGGCTGATATTCTAGAATCAAGCAATCGAAACGCTGGAAGCCCTCCAAATCCATCTGCTCCGCCAAATATTCCTGATCTGGCTGGAATAATGACAAATCTGGCTCAGGGCCAGACCGTCATGCAAGAAACTATGCGTCAACTCATACAAACCCTCCATGGCGGTGCACCAACCCATTCAAGACCACGAAGTATTCAAAGAAATACCCGTGCATCTTCTTCGCGTACTAGGCGTACCAATTCATATCGCAATGAGGAGTCTGAAGATTTTTCTTATCAACCTGGACGAACTTCGTCAGTGAGAGCCACAGATACTGAACAACGTATCACTCTCTCCCCAGAAAGGACCAGTGCGCTAGAAAGATTAAGCAGATTATCTCCTTTCGATCGATTAGGTCCTAGGAGGAGCAAAAGTCCTCCTAGAGCCCCATCGAGGAGTTTTCGACGACCATCAGACTTAAGTGAAGGATCTGCCCAGTCGCGACCAGCTGCTCGTCAAGATAGATCCCAGGAAGCCACCTCAACACGATCAGCTGCTCGAACCAACAGGCCCGAGGAAGGAAATGATGTATGGAAAGGCTCTATTCAAAGGCTGAAGGATAGATTAGGGGAAATGGTTAAAGCTAAGAACCCCCTACAACGAACCTTTGTTCGAGGAACACCTTTTGTCCAGGCCATTGTAGATTTTCCAATAGTATCAAAATTCAAACCACCTGTTGTGACCCCCAAATATGATGGAAAGACTGACCCCGTCCTTCATATAGAATAATACCAAGCTGCAGCCGACATCTATGCTGCTCCAGATGAGATGAGATGCAGAGAATTCTCGAGAACTCTTACCAGATCTGCTCAAATATGGTATAATAATCTTCCTTGGGGTAAGATTTCAACCTTTCTTCAACTGGCCGAGTTATTTATTGGGAATTTCTGTTTTAGGGCAAAGCCAGTTAAACGAGTAGCACATCTGTTAAGTGTTAGACAAAAGGCTGGTGAGAGTACCAGAGATTATATAACTCGTTTTAATAACGAGAAACTTGAAGTTATTGATTACGAGGAGAAGACAACGATTACTGCTTTGATGAGTGGACTACTGCCCAATAAGTTGTACTACACTTTGGCCAAAGATCCACCTAGAACCATGTCAGACCTGATGGGAAAGGCCTCCAAGATTTTGAATGCCAAGGAGGCTATGGCTGCGAAGAAGAATATGGATGCCAAAGAAACCAAGGTGGAAGGCTATAAAGCTAAGAAGAAAGAGCATAAAAACATTGGTAATGACAAACATTCAAAAAATAGGTCGGTATGGGACGTGATGAAGAAATATGATAATTATACTCTTTTGAAGAAGGATATCAACCACATTCTAGAGGAAATCAAGAACAACGAGGAACTAAACTGGCCAGAGAAAATGAAAGCAGATCCTGACAAGAGGAATAAGGTGAAGTATTGCGAGTTTCATAAAGATCATGGACATATGACCAAAAATTTCATAGCTCTTCAGAATGAGATTGAAACACTCATCAGACGAGGAAAACTGTCAAAGTATGTTGATCGTGGAAGCGAAAGAAGGAACAATGACCGAACAAGAGAGAGGTCTAGATCTCCTCATCGAGCAGAGGAGAATAAGAAAAGAAACCACGAAGTTGATCCAGAAGATGACCCCGATCTTCCCAAGAGACCAAGGCATCCCGAATGAGAGGTATTTTTAATACGCTTTGGGTCATTTGACTGTAATGTTATAACAGGTGGAGATGCAGGAGGAGGATACCTTACTGCAGAGAGAAAAGCTTACCTCTGTGAGGCTCAAGCTTTCTCGTACATTCAATGAATAAATCTCGCTGAGGAGGATCGCCCGAGAAAGGTGAATAAAGAGAAATTGGTCATTGGTTTCTCAAAGAATGACCTCGCAGGAGTTTTGTATCCTCATGATGACCCATTGGTGATCAAGATGAGAATGAAGGAAGTAATAATTTCAAGAGTACTGGTCGACAATGGTAGCTCGGAAGACATCATGTTCTACTCGTGCTTCGATAGTTTAAACCTAAAGCTATCTCGATTGGAGCCTTATCATAGACCCCTCATCGATTTTTCCGGCGAGAAAGCATTTTCACTTGAGACGATCAAGTTGGATATATTCATTGGTACGTGGCCTGCTTATCGAATAGAAAGAATACGCTTCTTAGTGATGGATAAGAATGTTCAATCATCATGGGAAGAGTAGGATTGAAGAAGTTCGAGGCTGTACCATCTACGGTGCATCAGTGCCTGAAATTTCCAACAAATTTTGGAGTAGGAGTTGTGAAAGGTGACCAGAAAGTAGCTCGGGAATGCTATTATTCATCTGTCGAGCAAGAGGAACTGGAGGAATCAAGGAAAAAGACTACTACTTATCAAGTGGAAGAGGGGGCAGAAATTGAAACATTGGATCCTAGAGATGAGTCATAACTCGTGAAGGGTCAAGTGGTGGAAGCTACTGAAAACATCATTCTGGACGACGAGCACCCTGAACGGACTACTCAAGTGGGTTCGTCATTAGAAGCCTCACTAAAGCAGAAATTGATAACTTTTTTTAGAAGCAGAAAGCAAACTTTTTCGTGGAGTCATGAAGATATGCTAGGGATAAATCCAAATTTCCTATGTCACGAACTCAATGTGAATAAGGAAATCAAGCCAGTGAAGCAGAGAAGAAGAGTGTGCAGCCCCGAGAAGAATCAAGCTATACAGGAGGAAGTCGAGAAACTCCAGAAAGCTTGCTTCATTGAAGATGTTAAATATCCAGACTGGTTAGCTAATCTGGTGATGGTAAAGAAGAAGAATAACAAATGGAGGATGTGTGTAGACTTTACCGACCTCAACAAAGCATGCCCAAAGGATCACTTTCCACTGCCCTGAATTGATCAACTAGTCGATGCTACCTCGGGACACGAGCTGCTAAGTTTCATGGATGCTTATTCTGGCTACAATCAGATTAAAATAAAACCTGAAGACAGGGAGAGTACTTCTTTCATTACCCCTAGGGGAACATATTGTTATAATGTTATGCCTTTTGGTTTGAAAAATGCAGGTGCGACATATCAGAGGCTGATGAACAAAGTCTTTGCTGAACAAATCAGTTGCAATATGGAAGTCTATGTTGACGATATGCTGACGAAGAGAAAAAAAGTTGTTGATCATCTAGTTGACTTAAGTCAGACTTTTGATCAACTAGATAAATATCAAATGAAGCTGAACCCGATGAAGTGCATATTTGGAGTACGAGAAGGCATGTTTCTCGGATACATTACAACCAACGAGGCATTGAGGCGAATCCTTAAAAGATCAAAGCTCTATTAGGGATGCGATCTCCAACGACGAAGAAAGAGGTGTAAAGTCTTACAGGACGAGTAGCGGCACTCAACAGATTTGTATCACGAGCAACTGATCGATGCCTCCCATTCTTCAAGACACTCCAAAAGACTTTTGAGTGGAATGATGAATGTGAGAATGCTTTCAAGACTTGAAGAAATACTTAGGAGCACCTCCACTGTTGTCCAGGCCGGTAATGGGAGAAAAATTATACTTGTACCTAGCAGTATCGGAGAATGCGGTTAGCTCGGCATTGATAAGAGTGGAGAATGGAGTACAAAAACCAATCTACTACACAAGTAAGGCCTTCCGAGGAGCAGAGATCAGATATCCAAGGCTGGAAAAGTTAGCACTGGCGCTGATTGAGGCGAGTAGAAGAATGAGGCCATACTTCCAGGTTCATACTATAGTCATATATACTGATATGCCGTTGAGACAAGCCCTTCATAAACCAGAAAATCAGGGAGATTAATGTACTGGGCAATAGAGCTCGGTGAATACGATATAGTCTATGAACCCAGATCATCGCTAAAAGGGCAAGCTGTAGAAGATTTTATAACAGAGTTCACTTATCCTGATACCCCCGAGGAGCAAAAGTTGCTCGCTGATGAACCTGTGGATGTTACAGGATCAACAAACACAAGCTCAGACCAACTCCGGTTGGTAAAAGAGCAAGTGGATGTTACGGGATCATCAAATTCGAGCTCAGACCAACTCCGGTTGATAAAATGGCAAGAAAAGATGGTCGACGAAGAGCGAGAAATATCAGGGGAAGATGAAAGGAAGCAACAAATATTTCGCCGAGGAACTCTATCAGATCAGAAGTTTGAAGACGAGTTACTTATATGGAGGCTATATGTAGATGGCTTATCTTGCACAACAAGCAGTGAGGCAGGGATAGTTTTGAGCACTCCGGACGAGGTCGACATGGAGTACGCCCTACGTTTCCAATTCAAAGCTTCCAATAATGAAGCTGAGTATGAGGCCATGATTGCAGGTCTTAATTTGGCGAAATTATGGAGGCGCAGAAAATTATTGTCTTCACTGATTCTCAATTAATTATAAATCAAATGTTGGGAATATATGCAGCCAAAGGAGAATTAATGATCAAATACCACGCAAAGGTGATGGAGTTTGTATCAGAATTTGCTGCAATTCAGCTGGTCAGAATACCAAGAATGGAGAATGCAAGAGCATATGCCTTAGCTCGATTAGCATCAGCTACTCGTACCGAGCTACGAAGAACAATCCCAATTAAAGTTTTGGCTAGTCGGAGTATAGATGAAGATTTGACGATGAACTTTATCACCCTTGATTTAGGACCATCTTGGATGAATCCCATCAGGGCATATATTGAGGAGGGAGAATTACCAATTAACAAGCTCGCAGCCAAGAAATTGAAGTTTAAAGCTGCTCGGTATGTATTAACTAACGGTATTTTATATAGACGAAGAATTATGGCAGGTTTGCAGAGATGTGTACATCCCTCCGAGGTGAAAGAATTGATTGAAGAGATCCATGAAGGGTCCTGTGGAGCCCATGTAGCAGGACGGATGCTTTTGCAAAGGATAATGACACAGGGATATTACTGGCTGACGACGAGGGTTGATTGTGTAGCCTATGCCAAGAAATGTGACAAGTGCCAGCGCTTTTCCTCCATCCGAAGAACTCCACATGCATTGTTGACACCCATCACTTCCCCTTGGCCATTTGCCATGTGGGGAATAGATTTAGTTGGACCAATGCCAACGACTAGAGGAAGCTTAAAATACCTCGTCGTCGCAGTGGATTATTTTACCAAATGGGTGGAAGCTGAGCCTCTCATCGATATGACGTACGAGAAGGTGTACCAATTTATTTGGAAGAACCTCATTTGTCGATATGGTCTTCCTCATGCTTTCATCACAGACCATGGAACACAATTTGATAACGAGGAGTTCGCTGCCTATTGCCATCAGTCAAACATTTTGAAGGTCCACTCAGCACCAGGCCATCCTCAAAGCAATGGACAGACTGAAGTGACAAACAGAACGCTGCTAAATGGCTTGAAGAAAAGATTGAATTATACGAAATCAAACTGGATCACCGAGCTACAATCAGTACTATGAGCTTACCGAACTACTCCCCGAGTAGCAACTAGAAAATCACTATATATGTTGACGTTTGGAAGTGAAGTTGTTATACCTGCCGAGTTGGGCATCCCAACACACAGGATACTAAATTTCAACTCCCCTGTCAGCGACTTAATGAGAAGATTTGATTTAAACATGCTCGAGGAAGTTAGAGAAGAAGCAGCCATTAGAAATGCTTCTTACCAGCAGCGAATAGCTTTGTTCTACAACAAGAGAGTGAAGAAGTGCGACCTGAAAGAAGGAGATTATGTGCTAAAGAAAGTAATTCAAAAGCATAATAAGATGGAGGCAAACTGGCATGGACCATACCGAGTTACAGAAGTTGTTCGACCAGGAACCTACCGAATAGCAACTCTAGAAGGGGAGGAGTTTAAGAATGCATGGAACGCAGAGCACATGCGCAAGTATTATTAGTGATGAATAAAATGAAGATATTCTGTCGAATTCTTTCTTTTTATTGAAAGTTTTTTGGGGAATACTAGTGCTACACACTACTCGGCAAAGCTCAGGCTACTCAAATTTTTTCTCGAAAATGCCAACTAAGATTGGTCGAGAAACCTATATTCCTCCGGGAAGTAAATCTACCAATATTCCTTCGGGAAGTAAAGCTACCTGTATTCCTCCGGGAAGTAAAGCTACCAATATTCCTCCGGGAAGTAAAGCTACCAATATTCCTCCGGGAAGTAAAGCTACCAATATTCCTCCAGGAAGTAAAGCTACCTATATTCCTCCGGGAAGTAAAGCTACTTGTATTCCTCCGGGAAGTAAAGCTACTTGTATTCCTCCATGAAGTAAAATTTGTATTCCTAAGGGAAATAAAACTATATGTTTCTCGGGAAATAAAAGTATTCCTAAAAATGCCAACTTATGTCGGTTAGGAAATAAATATATGAGTTGGACGGGAGGTAAAATTATTTCAAAAAGACTAACTATGGCTGGTCGGGGATAAAAACCCACTAACTGTAGTTGGTCGACAGGGAAAATTTAAAGTGATCGAGCAACATTTTTTATACTCGTAACTTTTTATTTATTACTAAGTTGGTCGAGAAACAAAATATTATTTTTACCAAATGACTACCACAAGTTCTAACTACTCGACAATAAGTTGATCGACAAACTACACAATATTGTTATCTTTTTATCAGATACACATGCACAAATATAAAGTGTTATAAGACAATAGCAAATAGAAATGAAAGTCTTTCATTAGATCCAAAACAAATTACATTGATAATGAAATGAAAGTTACATTGATACTGAAATGTATACTAACTATTACATAAAAATTCCTACTCTACTGGTCTTTTCCCCTCTGCTTTTGACACAGGTTCCTCGCCAGCAGGCGGATCATTTAAAGCCAAGGGAGAATTTATGAAGTTAAGATCCTTTAGCATCCTGATATTCATCACGTATGGTCGATCTAGAAGGTGCTCGGGATGAGATACTTCAACACTTGAATGGAGATTGTAGTCGCCGAGATACTTGGAAATTAAGCATCGAGGAATTGCCCGAGCAGGGATTCAACTCATATCAAGTTTGAATGGTGGCACGAGTAGGTCGAGCAACCCAGGATCATGATAGTCCCACAGGTAATGACCCTGTTCGAGTTGCAGCACACCTAAGGCATTCAACCAGCCTTGCTTGTAGCCCTCATTATTGGCATTCTGGATACGATCGTTTAAGTGATAGAGAGCTTCATTGTATCCAGGCATCCAAAACTCCCTGGGCTGTTTGTGGAATTGATATGTTAGTCTTTCCAGCTACTCGTGGAGATTTTTACTGAAGATCTCTTTATTCTCCAAGGAAGATTTCTGTGTGGAAAGCTGCTCTTCTTGGTCCCTGATCTTCTTTGACATTTCAGCCAACGCCTGGTTCTTCGCCATTAATTGGAAGGCCTGGTTCTCTAAGGCAGATTGAGTCCTCTATTCCTCGACAGAAATTCGGGGAGATCTTGCTCGTCCCCGAGGAGCTCTTGTTCGACCACGAGAAGATGTAGATGGGCCAGACCTCTTCAAGGTTTCCAACTCGTCCCTCAAGTTGGCGTTCTCGACTTCCAAGAACAAAAATCCCTCATCATTCACTGGGATCAAGGCATTTGAAGTGGAAGCTGCAGACTTCAACTGAGATAACTCTTTCTGCAGGTTGTTATTTTCTTCTCTAATAGTTCAGCTATTTGTCTGCACTCCTCGACTTTGCCCCTTAGAGCTCTCTCCCTCACCTCGTAGCCAGCAAAATGCTTCTCGTACCCCTTGTAAGCATTGAGTTGTTGGTACTTCTTCTCATACCCCTCATGCAACAGGGCAGTGGACTCTTTGTATTGTTGCTGAAGATCTTCGATGATGCCTTGGAGATCCTCGATCATGTCATAATAAGCCACATTATTGGCCACTTCTCGATCAAGTAAACACTTCAGATATTGGTATGCTTCAACTGCCTGTTCAGAAGCATCTTGGCCGAGGATGTCGACGACTTGGGCTGCACTCAGATCTGTGTGACCAGCCTTAAAATAATCATTGCATTGCCTCAGTAGCACAGTATCATGAGCAGATAATAATTCCATCCTGGCCAGAAACTAGCAAAGGAAGAAAAGCAATAATCAATAAGAATCAAGACAGAGTATGAAGAAGAGACAACAGTATGCAAGAACAAAAATTCAAGTTTTATTATATCAAGGATCAGGGTTACATATTCATGGTTACAATTGACAAAAGAAAAATATAAAGAGAAACCCGAACAACTCTACACCTTTTCCTTCTCTCCCAAAACCTTCTCGGGAGGCTGGGACGAGGAAGTAGGTTGCTCGGAGGGAATAGAAAGTTGCTCGGGGAGCGCCAACAGTTGCTCGGAAGAAGTAATGATTTGATGAGGTTCCTCAGGAGCAGGCTGGATGGTTGGGGGATGATCTCCCATCACCATAGAAGACTCTTCGGAGGCAGCTTCGTCCTCTTCTTCTTCTTCTTCTTCTTCAGGAGTTAGAGGGGGACTAGGGATGTGTTGCTGAAAGAGTTCAGAATTTTCATCCACTTTCATCTCATGTAGAGCAGCAACCCATCCATCCCTAAAGTACTTGAGGCTGCCATATTCTACTTGAGACATCATGGCAGCCAACCCCTTGTTCCACCCTTTGTCCCATCCAGTACTGAAAGACTTTTTCACAACCACTTTTCTCTTCAACTTCTCCGAGGAACGGTGCTCGGACATAAGGTTTTCAGCAATCTTCAATTTATTTTCAACCTCCTCCTTCAGCCGATTTACCTCCCGAAGTTGAGCCAACTCCACTTCAGCAACCTTGAGCTTATTCTCAAGCTCTCCAGCTTTTTGGAGCTTCTCGTCGAGCTCTTTATTTCTCCCTTCCAAGTCCTTTATTCTCTTCTCCAACTCCTTGGAGACCTCAACAACCTGAGCTTTTTCCTGTTCGGTGGAGGCAAGTTTCTTCTCCCAGATTGCCTTGTCAGTAGCATATTTCTGGCGAGAATCTTCCAAAGACTTCGTCAGGCCCGCCAGAGCTTCCTCCACACCAGATGAGGAGCTTGAAGTTTTAATTTCTTCATCCTTCTTCAGAATTATATTGAATCAGCTCGTCAACTGTTAAAAGAAAATGAAAGCAAGTCAGAAACAAAAATGACAAGGGAAATATGAAAAGTTCAAAGTAAGAAGACTTACAGAAGCAAGGTGGCGAGCAGCCAATGAGGTAACCATGTCCCGAGAAAGGTTTTCCTCAGTACCTTGGACCTCGGGAATGATCCAAGACTTTACCGAGCTCATGGCAGAGCTCGGGGGAACAAAAGTTGGAACACCAGTTCTAGTAGTTGGGGGTTGAGTGATGGTGTCAGCCAAATTGACCGAGGAGCTCTTCTTCAGCTTCCTCGGGGGAACAGGGATTGATTCAACCAAGGAGGAGCCCTTGGTCGGTGATATGACAATCACCTCGCCTGGAGCAGCAGCCTTGCTCGAGGCCACTGGAGGCTTCTCGGCAACCTTCACAACAGCAGTCGAGGAAGGTGCATCAACTTTCTTTATCCCTTTTGGGACATCAATCTTACTTATTTTAGCCTCTCCAACACCAGAGGCAGGCTTCTCGAAGAGGGTGGGAGGTCTTCTCTTCTCCATCCTTTCACTTAAAGGAACGTGTAACTCAGGCGAAGAGCTGGTAGAAGCTGTTACTGGCTCTGCGTCGCTTATTACTAGACGAGAAGTAAAAAAAGTAGTGTAGCTCTTGTACTGCAGCAGATATGAGGCTGACCTAATGTGCTCGTCGGCAACACTCTGATGCAGACTCCAGATAAGTTTCAAATGTCTTCTATTAACATCTGCTTCCTTTGGACACTTTCTTTTGCTATCAACTTCAAATAAATCAAAATTAAAATATCAGTGGCACATTTTATCAAACACAAAAGAAGCATAATTTCAAAATAAAATAAAATCAAATCAAAATAACCTATCCCATTGCCATAGGGAGGGCATCTGGGACCCTGATACACTTCATCTCCTGATAAAGGAGCATGTTGCCAATTTTTTATGACAACCCCGTGCTCAAAATAATCCCTATTAGCATCCGGGAGATTGACTACTAAGGCCCTATTCAAAAATCTAGTTTTTAAATAAAAGGTGTTATCACCAACTGCCCATCTATAGCAAAACATGATTTCTGGAATCCCTATGCGAGTTCCATGGATTTGATTTAACCTATGCACCCCATTAACTAATCTCCATGTATTGGGGGCTATTCTTGCAGGAACAACGTCAAAGTATTGACAAAATTACAGACATAAGGGATTGGGTGGAGAAGAAAATCCACACTCAGCAATAAAGAGACTGGGGAACCAATGTCCCTCAGCCAAGCGGAAATAATCAGAAGTCCCAGAAAGCTCTTCTAGAACAACCCAGGAGGGAATAGAAAAATCAGAGTGAAACTTATCAAGAGATTCAACAGGGTAAACCATGATGAATAAAAGAAATGAAGAAGAAGGAAGAAAATCTTACAGAAAAAGAGTGGATCTGATGACAACGAACGATGGAAGAGATGAATACACAGGAGAGAAAGAGACGACGGAAAACTCGAAGATACAAATTTGAAAAGGTAGAAGACGATGGGAGTGTCTGTGAAGTTTAAATACCTTGCCTTGGGAAATGGTAAAGTAATGATTACAAAAAGAAACAATTACGCTACCGGCGGCTAGAGGAAGAAAAAGGGCGCGGCAATCAAAGCGAGAAGAAACGATTACGCTACCGACGGCTAAAAGGACAAAAAGTACACAGAGATCGAGGCGGTTATGAAAATTCAAAAAAGTCGGATTCTACGAATTTGGAAAGAGAAATAAATACAAGGGAAACACTCTTAAAAATTAGGAGGACTATTTAAAGCTACCATATTCCGAGAAAGAATGTTCCACACTCCTCAAATTTCGAACTATGAAACATTGGGGGCTTCTGTTGATACCAAATTTAGTCTGCTGACATGGATCAATAAAGTGAAGACACGTGGCAGTCTATGTGGCAACAACAAACACTTTCGAGGAACTCACACGCTCCGAAGAACAATACGACAATGAGGAACATTGATTCCCCGAGGAACTCGTACGCTCCGAGGAACGAGAACTCTCCGAGGAACCCTTGAGCACCGAGAAGCTTAGGCGGTCCGGGAAACTCAGGCGGTCCGAGCTGCACCTCGAACAAAGCATTAATAGCGGGATAACCAACAGTTTGACTGTTCATTAAATGCTTATCATTCAGACGCATACACTTAAGGAGCATTGAATGTATCACCCTTTCATATGTACATCATTTAATGTATTACCCTTTCACATTACAGCCCCAGGGCTATAAATACATTGTACAATCCTCATTGTAGGGAGGCCGGAATTTCTTGAGATAACTTGTAATCGAGAATTCCCATACAATCAGCAATAACACAACAGTGGATGTAGGCCATTCTTATAAGGCTGGATCACTTTAAAAATTCTTTGTCTCATTTATTTATTTATGATTGAATAATTAGATATGATCTAATTTTTTACATCAACATATATATATATATATATATATATATATATATATATTACTCCAAAGTCCTGTCTCTATATACTTGCCTTCTGTTCTAAATTGAATAGGTATCAATTTTCTGAAAAACCCTGGAATGTCTGGAGATTGAATCTCATTCAACTTTTAGCTGATGTTGTATAAATAATCATTCTTCACAAAATAAGTAGGCTCGTGAAGGGAACGTAAAAGGACTATGTTGAAGATTTATCTTTTAGAGATCTTTTTGTTATTATGTTTGTTTTATCATTTAGGGCATGTGAGGGTCTCTTGTAATAAGTTTTTAAATTTTGTTTTAAGTTATGAATTTTTGTTACTTTTAATATAAATGAAGTTTTAGAAATCTCTGATGACTTAATTCCTTTGCTTTTAGTATTTTACGATTCATAATCATGGGATTGTATTTCCGTTGCACTTATTTAAGGAAACAATTTAAGTCAGAATATATTGCCTTGGTGGCATGTCGTGACACTCATTCCCTACTACTAATTTGCGTCGGGATCGTGGCATTCTTCCCCGATTTAAAAATTTATCTCTCTCAAAACTTTTATTTTTCACTTTGGAAGAATTTTGATTTCTTAATTTAAGATTTTTTTTTCAAATAAGGGAAGATCATCTAGATCAAAATCAAACTCGGAGTCAAAAACCTCTTCCTTTTTCTTTGATTGAGATTTTAAAGTGATCCTTTCTTCTTTCTTATTTTGAGTTTTGGTTAACATTTCTACTTCTCTAGTTTGAAGGTCTCCTGTAAGCTCTTCTACCTTAAGAGTATCTAGTATTCCCAAAGAATTAAGGACTATGAATTTTTCACTAAAACTGGACAAAAGAGATATCATAATTTTCTGAGTTACCCTCATCAGGAATTCTCTCAACCAAATTAATACTAGTGTCCATAATATAAGATATAACTTTATAAAATTCATCAAATGTTTATGATTCAAGCATGCTAATGGTCTCAATTTGTGTGGTAGGATTCTGTAGGTTAGAAGCTTTCACAGCATTAGTACCCTCGTGATTGAGTTGGAGGATAGCCCATGCTTCTTTAGACGTGGTACATGTCATGATAAGATGAAATTCATTGGGTGTAACTACATTTAAAAATTTCACTTAGGCCTAGGGAGTTAAAGTTAAGTCCATGTAGTGATTGGTTTTAGACTATTGACATCATCATTAGTTACAGTAGGTGGTGACCACCCTCTTTCAAAAGCAGCCTAAACTTGTTCATCAATTAATTTCGATACAGACCTCATCCGAGCTTGACACAAATTTGTAGTAGGGAACGAGTATGAGTTATCCATAATTAGAAATGTCAACTGCTGGTGGCCTATTGTATGAGTTATCCATATAACTAATAAATTTCATCCACATAACTTATAGAAACAAGCTTTGATACCAATTTAAAAATACGATCGAGTGGTCCAGTTATATGTATATGTCATAGAGTAGGTTACACACACAAAACTAAATTTTATTTAGTCCAAATTTTATCTTGTTTAAATTATTTGAACTTGCAAGATATTTGAATCTAATTAAAGCTAAGAAAACCAACCACAAACCAAAGAATATAGGAGATGAGAAAAAATCGTTTTCAAGCAAAATCTATATTCAACACTATTTCAAACTAGATATTACATACAGACATACATAGATTTATAAAAATCATAGATCCACTAGGAGACGGCATAATTTCTTCACTCCTTGTTATTCAAAGCAAATAATGTAGATCCAACACCATCCCATAACAAGATCCACTTGCCTCAGTATCCACCAATTAGCCTTAGGAATCAATATTCCTATTTTCAGAAGTGAAGAGTCAACTCTACAAGGTTATGAACAAGATTTTTGTTCTTCGTGGTTTGGAAAAGTGATCTCAAATCATCCAAGGAGTTTAAATAAAAGAGTTTGATCACTAAAATATGTCTACAAGAATAAATTAAAATGCATCCCCACATCTGTATATATAAGAAGAAGAATCTCTAAGAGTAGGTATGAAAGATCGCATCTGATGTATGGTAAAAAAATAATTTTTGCATATTCGTTCGAATGATGTACCCTTTATCATTTGAAGATACTTCAAACGATTGATCCAATGAGATTCCAGATCCTACCAAAATATGCGACAATTAATCTCCTTCGAACAAAATTCAAAGCGTTCTAATGAGGTATAGGAACTCATTAAAACGACATCCAAATGTTATTTTAACGACTTAGAAAAAATTTCAAAAACATTTTAGAAAAATATTTAAAGTCTTCAAACTCCTTAAAAATACCCCTGAATAAAAATATTTCATAGATTCAACCTCATAAACCTTCTTCGATATGTAGTGACAATCGATCTTCAATTGTTAGATGCCGTCTCTAGTATGTCTTCACTTGAAGTCTTGACGATATTCTTGATGGTGAAGTGGGGTGTAATGGGATAAGCCAAACTAAAATAGATGATGAATGATTATAAATCTTGTTTTTAGATGGGATGAGGCAAATGAGGAATCTGAGTAGTTCAATGAGGATGAGGAGGAGTCGAGGTCGCATGTCGATGGGAATGTCCCTACAACGGGGAATGATTATGACATGCAAGACATGGGACGCTCTTCAAGACATCTTTACTTATTTTCAAGGGGATTTCCATCGAGACATTATCATGATCACTGTTCTTCAGATGTACGTGTATCACCATCTGTATGGGATCGACTTCCCATTATCGCCATATTTCTACAGCCCCCATGAACCACATGATCCCGATGCTCTCAGGACCTATGTTGGTCATTAGGATTTCCCCATTCATTTATCTATGTTTGTAGTTATTTTGGGTTAGAAATAGGATGGTGGTAGTGCAATTTAGGGTTGTAAGGATCGTTTTGATGTATTTTCTTTTAATAAACCCTATGTATTGCAACTCTTATTATATTAATGACATAATTAAATTTCCATATCTTATTGTCATTCTTATATCTCCTTTATATTCGGGTTGGGTATACTCCTATTTTGGTATTAACATGTTTTATAGGTTTATCGTTGCACTTATCGAGGATCGCTCCATATGGGGTGACGTATTTCTCACCCTCTTTTTCATTTTTGTCCTTAGAAAAATTGAGGACAATCCTTATCAAGTTAGGTGGTGATTTACTCATTTCATTCATTCGGGAAACACATAACATGTTTACATTAGTTCATTTATATTTATTTATATATATTTTAAAAAAAATTCAAAAAAAATTCAAAACTTTTTTAATTTTCTCCTTTCGTCTTTCTTAGACGTATAGCCTATGTTTCCAATGATTGCTTGAATGACCGCCCTATCCAATTATATAGCAATGATGCATGTATAGATTTTGTGAATTACTAGCCTTTAGACCTCAAATTTGTAATATCATGAAAAACTTCATATGTTGAACATTGAAACCTATGAGCACATGCACAGATACTTGTTTATGATTCGGTTTAAGTCTATTATAACTCGATGATCATACGATGCGTTGTATACACTTACACCAAGTGAGGTTTATGATTTATCTTCATTTGTGAGTGTTATACAATTACTCTCTCTTTTTCTTGAAAAACATAATTTCATCAATAATATTATTATTCTTTCATTGATTGTTTATTAACTGAGTTCATCATGAAATTTGACTTTCAAGCATGATTTTCAATATTATCGAGTCTCGATAATCGCATGAAACCCTATAAAAGGATTATAAGTCCTCTTTATATTAAACCCATATTGACCTTGACCTCCCCTACTTTATTATCCCTACTTAACCCCCTTGATCCTAAATATAAACCTTCGTTTCATACCCAAATTCCTTAATGAACTGTGCACTGGAGTTTCAAACCCCACATGCACCTTCCTCACCATTATTTAATAATGAAAATGGGAAATTTTGATATAATTTTTGTGTGGATGAAATCAAGTGATGCGTTGACTTCTATTTAAGAAAAGAAAGAAAAGAAAAGAAAAGAAAAGAAAGAAAGAAAAGAAAAGAAAGAAATTAAATAGAAAATAAAAGAAAGAAAGAAAAAAAAATGAAAATAGTTCCAAAAAAATTTGAATTCCAGCCTTGCTTGAAGGAATAAACAAGTCATACTCCAATTAAACATTTGTGCTTATGGAGCATGAATTCTAATTTTGAAATTGCCCGCTCTTACCATATTATCCCGCATGTTCTTACCGAATTCATTTGTATCGTTAATATACCTTCAATTCTTAACCCTAATCTAGCCTACGTTATGTCCTTAAAAAGTCCTATTTGATCATAGGGTGAAATTGATTTGAAAGTCGAACATTTGCGATAATCTGTTAGAGTTATTTTCACCTCAGTTAATAAATGATATCCATTCATGAGATTACAATTTATCTTTTATATATAGTTTTTCATTTATGACATGGGCGACCTTGTTTCCATTTATAATTACTCCTTATGCCTTCATATCTTGTGTGTGTTACACCCTTTTCTTAGTGCTTTCATTTTTTGAGTGTAATCACCAGAGAGGGTTTGAGTTATGCATGTTTTAACGTTTATCTGGGTTATAAAAGTTTAATCATATATAAACTTTCACAAGTGCCACCTCATCTAACTTATTTAAGGTTTCAATTTTGTTGAAGTTTCTCTAACAATGTTAATACTTTAGGATTTTTTGTGTGAATTCTCATTCACTTTGTTAATAACTTGTGATATCATTGTTGTTGTTGATCTTTCACATTGGATTTCAAGCAATCATTGTATAATTTGACTTGATGTTTATGGGTATCATCCCTGAAAACCCTTGATGATGTGGTGATCAGCACCACCAGATAAGGTGTTGACAAGCTGAAGCAAGTGATAACAATGGCAACACGGGAGAATATAAGTGTATATGTAGAAGGAGGTGAGAGGAAGAGGATGAACACCAATATGTAAGTGGTTCAACCAATTAGGTCTACGTTCACTGTGCAAGTGAGTGAGTAATGTCACTGAAATAAGGCACTAATGTCCATGGATATAATCTCTCAAGATTTCTCTCTCTACAGTGTAAATTGACAGCGTTTTAACTAGGGTTGTAATTCTCGATACTTTACAATGTTGAGGATGACCTCTATATATAGTGCTTGGGGGTGTAATGTAACCCTAAGCGTGCAATGTTCATGTGCATAGAGATCTAACCAGTTCAAGGATGACACCTGACTGATCTCAACTAAGTAATGATGACCTCAATATCCCCTCACGTGGAGGGAATGATTCAGTTATAACAGATTCATTCACGTGTTCCAAGCCATACATGTAGGCATAGATGCTCGGTTGTCTTTGCTTGGTACCAACCTCGACCTGGATGAGTACGAGGTTGGTGAAGTACAACCCTTGCCTTAGCTGAGAATTATATGATGATCTTGGCTGGGATGCCATCCGAGGTTATATATCTGGAATATCGGCCTGGGCTGATGTTGTCTTAATACTTGATGCTAAGCCTACAAGGCTTTGCTGATCTTAGGTAAAAATTGTAACGTCGATTGTGGACGATGTTAATGTTGATGCTGATGGATAACACATGTCCATACAGACCTCAGCTGATGCCCAATTGTGGTGATACTTGCAATATCGGTTATGGCTGGCTTGATGGATGGATGACATCATGGTTATGCAAACCTCGGCTGATGCCCAATCATGGTGATACTTGCAATGTCAATTGTGGCCGACCTGATAAAGGATAACATCGATGATGGGTAATCCTAAGCTCTTGTTACCTCGGTCATCATACAGGCTGAGGCCATCATACAAGCCAAGGTTAATGTCTCTGAGCTGGAAGGTGCACTTTGGGTATATCAATCACCCCCTAGCCCTTAGTTACCTATGTGGATAGGTGACAAAGGGGTATGTATGTCCGAGGCTGTATTTCCTTATGTGTTAATATTTCCTTGACATGTGTTAACTTTTGAAGTGGGTAGCGCGCCTAATAATGTGTAAATAATGTTGATTATCTTTTGGGATCCCAAGGTAATGATGGGCCTTGGGATGCGTACGAGCTGATTTATGGGTTTAAACCTTTCTCCTTATTCATTTCTCTCATTTTCCCGCCTGTGCTCTCTGCATTTTCTCTCTCTTCAAGAGCTCAACCGCTGCTAGGTTTGTGGATTTCCTTGTTCTCGATCTTCCTATCCTTTATTTCTTACTCCCTAAGGTATCATGTTTATCTTGCCATTCCATTTTCAGCCCTATATTTCCATTTCTTTCATTTTTCGGTGGTAGTTTAGGTTTTTCGGTGGTAGTTTACGGCTTTTCTGATGACTCTTTGAATTTTTTGGTGAACTTGTTCTTGGTTTGAAATCTTTCAGAATCTAAGTTTGAACTTTAGTTTAAGTTATGCCAAGTTATTTGTTTGTGGTTTAGAGTACCAAGTGTAGGGTCGGTTGCCTTATGCCCAGACCTCTGTATAGGCTTATAAAAGAGTTACCTTCTCTTAGAGAGAAGACCTTATCAAAAATTAGGTAGATAGAGCTAGCCCAAGAGGAAGCTCGTAGGGCTGAGGATTTTCCTGTCAGACCCATCTTCCCTCCTCCTCTGAAAGGTAATATACCCTGAACCAATTGAGCCTGTAGAGAATCCAATAGACCTCACCCCCATGTCTGAGTTTGAGTCATCAACCTCAGACCCTATATCCATAGACTCTTTCCAAGAGGCTATGGATTATTCCATTAGGCAAGATCAGGTCCCTGATCAGGACCTCACAAAGTTCTTCTGATGTTGAGATCCTTTAGCACCTCACAGACTTCTTCTGATGTTGAGATTATGGGGCTGAGCGTGGCTATTCCCCCACACATTGATGTGATACCCTCTGTCGGCCACTACCGAGGCTGAGTTCGCTCATAGGTTTCTCGATGGTGTCCCAGTATATGCCCAGGCCGACGTTGCTAGGGATAAAGATGATGGTCAAGAAAGTGATGTTGACACCTCGGAGGCAACTGAGATAGAGAGTTCTGTCACCGAGTACGACCTCTTAGCCTTTAGGCACCTCTATTCTATAGGTCCTTCCATTAATCTTAGGAGAACTCTGAGGGGTGAGAGAGCCTTTGATGGCCGAGATGGTGAGATCTGCGTCTATGATCAGATATTTAAGTTGGGATTCCATCTCCCCATACATCCTTCAATCAAAGAAATATTATCCCATATCAACCTAACCCCCTCACAATTATACCCCAATGCTTGGAGGGTGATGATTGGGGCTATCATCCTTTGGAGGTCAGTCCACCACTCAGACCTTCCAGTTAGGGTCTTCACAGGATGTTACGTCCCATCCTCTGCTAAAAACCACCCCAGCTACTACCACGTCCTAGCTAGGAAGTCAAACAAGAAGATGCTATTGGTAACACAGATTTCTAATCACAACTGTAAACCACGGTATTTCTTTGTCTCAGGGGCATGGGAATTTAGTCATTGTGCCACCTCTTCATCGTTGGAGCCGAGGACACCTCTGAGGTGGGGGAAGGTGTCACTTGCTGCCAAGGCTAACCCTGGCCTTAGCCATGATAACTTATAAAAGGTTAAGGATCTTCAAGATCAAGGGGATCACAATTGGCTATTCAAGTACGAACATCTAATGACCCCTATTACCTCTCTATGATTGGACTGGGAGGAATTCATTTGATCGAGCTTCATAAGTATTATTTTTTATAAGTTGTACCTCTGAGTTTTCGTACCTCTTCTTTACTGAGTCGGATGTTTCTTTTTGCAAAATGCCCAGAAGGTATTTTTAACGACCTGTGGGAGATGTCTGCCCCAAGCCTTGTTAAGTTGATAAAGAAAGAAGGGCATAATGTAGCCCCTCCTCCAACCAAGAAGAATGTCAGCACGTCCAAGGCCGATGTTACAAAGAAGAGGAAGACAACCGCTAACTCGGAGGATCAGAGGCTGAGCAAAAACTAAAAGGGATATCATGCCATACCTATCTCAACAGATGATGCTCTGGCTACTCGCCTGGCCCAGCTAAAGATCAGCGATAGTTTGATAGGCCATAGTCTGAAGGTAATGGATGTCATTGGCTTTATAATGACCGATGCAGACAAGCATTTCCTACGCTCCCTGGATACCCCATTGCTGGCCGAGTGTATCCTTTATAGGTTAATTCAGGTACCAACTTCTGCTTTTTTTTTTATTCCTAGTGTTACCTTAGCCTAGATGTAGTTTAAAACTTGAGCTCATGCAACTGACTTTTCATTGCAGGGTATTCTGTCCATGCACCAATTCGTTGATTGGACTCTGAGGAAGATGCCCCTTATTGAGAAGGGAAGAGAATCCCTCAAGGTCCAAGCCTCATTTAATGCTGAAGTTGAGCGTCTAAGGAGGAACTCAAAGAGGATGACAAGCTTATCAAGTAGAGGGTTATGGACATCACCGCCCTTAAGAAGGACCAGGAATTAGCCCTGAAAGACAAAGATGATGCCCTTCAGTCCAAAGTTGATGTTGCGGTCAAAGCCTCACTAGAGGAAGATCCTTGCTGACTACAAGGTCTCTGATGAGTTCATTAGTTTCAGCTTTGAATACCTTGACAGAGGTATTAAAGCAACTGGGAAGTGGGCAACTTCTAAGGAACAGGAGTCAGTGAGCTTATCTGCCTCAGACTTTATTGGTCCAGGCTTTGGTGATCCTTACTTTGCTCTAGACTTACAAGAGGTTGAGGAGGAAAGCGCTGCTCCTGCAGAGACTGCATCATTGGAGGTTATTGAAACTGAAGAGGCCATTCATCAGGACGACGCTGCAGAGATGACTAAGGTCGGCCAAGAGGACACCATTCAAGCTGTAGGTACTTAGGCCTTTCTATGTGAAGCTTTTAATTTATAACTTCTACTAATTTTTGCCTGTAATTTTTTGAACTCTGATAGATCTTCAGCACATTTAATTTGTAAATCTGACTACTTAAATATAATATCATCTTCTTCAGAGGATTTTGCTTCTTTCAATGAATATCTTCTCTTGCATGTTATCATGTTCAATTATGATGTTTACCTTAAAGTCTGAGGTCATCATAGTGTGATGATGTTTTTTCCTCATAAATTTCCACCAACTTGTGATGTCTAAGGTCTGAGGTCATCGAATTATTATGTTAACCTCATACTTTGCCACCAAATTAGTGATGTTTAAGGTCTGAGGTCACCAAAATATGATGTTTCACCTCATAAATTTCATCGAACTAATAATGTTTAAGGTCTAATGTCATCAAATTATGATGTTTAACCTCATACTATGTCACCAAATCATGATGTTTAAGGTCCAAGGTCACCAACTCATAATGTTTATCCTCATAAATTGCCACCAAATTATGATGTTTAAGGTCTGAGGTCATCAAATTATGATGTTAACCTCATACTTTTCCACCAAATTAATGATTTTTAAGGTATGAGGTCACCAAATCATGATGTTTATCCTCATAAATTGTCACCAAGTTATGATGTTTAAGGTCTAAGGTCATCAAATTATGATGTTAACCTCATACTGTGTCACCAAACTAATGATGTTTAAGGTCTGAGGTCATCAAATTATGATGTTAACCTCATACTTTATCACCAAATTAATGATATTTAGGGTCTGAGGTCACCAAAATATGATGTTTCACCTCATATTTTATCACCAAATTAGTGATGTTTAAGGTCTGATGTCACCCAAATATGATGTTTCACCTCATAAATTTCACCAAATTAATGATATTTAAGGTCTGAGGTCATCAAATTATGATGTTTAACCTCATACGGTGTCATCAAATCATGATGTTTAAGGTCTGAGGTCACCAAATCATGATGTTTACCCTCATAAATTGCCACCAAACTATGATGTTTAAGGTCTGAGGTTATCAAATTATGATGTTAACCTCATACTTTGCCACCAAATTAATGATGTTTAAGGTCTGAGGTCACAAAAATATGATGTTTCACCTCACAAATTTCACCAAACTAATGATGTTTAAGGTCTGAGGTCATTAAATTATGATGTTTAACCTCATACTGTGTCACCAAATCATGATGTTTAAGGTCTGAGCTCACCAAATCATAATTTTTATCCTCATAAATTGCCACCAAATTATGATGTTTAAGGTTTGAGGTCATCAAATTATGATGTTAACCTCATACTTTGCACCAAATTAATGACGTTTAAGGACTGAGGACACCAAATCATGATGTTTATCCTCATCAATTGTCATATAATTATGACGTTTAAGGTCTGAGGTCATCAAATTATGATGTTAACCTCATTCTGTGTCACTAAACTAATGACGTTTAAGGTCTGAGGTTATCAAACTATGATGTTTAACCTCGTATTATGTCACTAAATCATGATGTTTAAGGTCCGAGGTCTTCAAATTATGATGTTAAACTCATAAATTGCCACCAAATTATGATGTTTAAGGTCCGAGGTCATCAAATTATAATGTTAAACTCATACTTTATCACGAAATTAATGATGTTTAAGGTCTGACGTCATCAAATTATGATGTTAACCTCATAATTTTCACCAAACTAATGATGTTTAAGGTCTGAGGTCACCATAGTATGATGTTTACCCTCATAATTTTCACCAAACTAATGATGTTTAAGGTCTGAGGTCACCATATTATGATGTTTACCCTCATAATTTCACCAAATTAATGATGTTTAAAGTCTGAAGTCATCAAAATATGATGTTTACCCTTATAATTTTCACCAAACTAATGATGTTTAAGGTCTGAGGTCACCATAGTATGATGTTTACCCACATAATTTTCACCAAATTCATGATGTTTAAGAAAAATGAAACAGTATTGACACAAGAACTTCTCTTCTCATTAATATCCTTTCCATAAGATGATACATGTATTACAAAGAAATAACTGCAACATTATATGTAATACTTCTTCAGGTGATCAGCGTTCCATGGATTGGAGAAAGGTTCCCCTTCGAGATTTTCTAGTCGGTAGGCACCGAGTATAACTTCATTGACTACTTTGTAAGGGCCATGCCAGTTTGGGTGGAGCTTGTTTGCCTTTTGCAACGTCTTCTTCAGCACTAGGTCTCCCACAGCTATATGTCTTGATTTCACCCTTTGATTATAGAACTTTGTTGTCCTCTACTGGTAGGATGCCTGTCTGGTTTCAACATCTTCCCTTCTCTCCTCAACCAAATCTTGGTCGAGTATTCTCTCTTCCCCATTCTTCTCGGGGTTATAGGTCTGAACTCTGTGAGTAGGGAGTCTTACTTCTGTAGGTATGAGGGCTTCTGAGCCATGGGCTAACATAAATGGGGTCTTCCCCGTTAGTGTCTTTGCCACTGCTCTGTAGGACCATAACACTGTATAAACCTCTTATGTCCATCTCCCCTTGGTTTCTTCTGACCTCTTCTTAATCCCATCAAGTATTTTTTGGTTCGTGACTTCAGTCTGACCGTTTACCTAAGGTCAGCCAGGAAAAGAGAAGAACTGCTTGATCCCAACTCTCTCGCAGTATTTCTCCAAGGAAGCATTCTTGAATTGTGTTTCATTATCTGAGATGAGGGTGTTTGGGAGACCATATATGCATATGATGTTCTTACAGATGAACTGGAAGGTTTTTTGCTCGGTGATAGTGATCATGGGCTCAGCCTCTACCAATTTGGAGAGGTTATCAATTTCTACTATTAGAAATCGATAGTTGTTCACAACTCTTGGCAATGGTCCCACCAAGTCAATCCCCCAAACTTAAAATGGCCAAGGTGAGATGATTGACATCATAGGTTGATGAGGGATATTAGAGAATCTCTGGCACTTGTCACACCTCTTCACATAGCCAGCAACATCTTTGGCCAAGGTTGGCTACCAGTATCCCTGCATAATTATCCTCTTGGCTAAAGTTCTTCCTCCTATGTGACTTGAGAAAGAACCCCCATGTATATCCTATAGGATGTGGGAGACCTCTGTGGGATGGGCACATCTGAGGAGAGGTAGTAGGAATCCTTTTTTATAGAGGACATCTCTTATTATTGAGAACTTGGCAGCTCTGTACCTCAACTTCCTCCTTTCCAACTTTGGTTCTGGCAGCTCTCCCTGTCTGATATATCTAATAAGGGGGTCCATCCAATATTCCCCTAGGTCAAAGTTAAAGAAAGGTCTGGAAAACTCTTCCAATTTAATGGTCGATTTGAGCAGGATCTTGACTCGTACTATCCTTCTCATGACTGTCCTTGTTGCTGAGGCCAGCCTTACTACTGCATCTGCATGACTGTTGTCTAACCGGGGTATCCTCTTCATCTTAACTTATGTGAAGATTCCTAGCATCGTTCTCACCTTCTTCATCTTTGGCCTCATATACTCCTAGGATTTGGTTGACAACCAACCTTGAGTCGCTGTGGACTAGGAGTTGGCAAACACTAAGAGCTTTTTCCAATGAGAGGCTTGCTATCAAGGCCTCATACTTTGATTCGTTGTTCGATGATTTGAAGTTGAATCTAAGGGCATATTCAATATCGGTACCATCCGGTGCTGACACTATCAACCCTGGTCCGCTACCACTTTCACAAGAAGACCTATCGACAAAGAGGTTCCAAACATCTTCTTTTAAAGAGAAGTTCCCCTCTGACAGGGTCCCTTGCTTGAAGAGGTACCTGTCTTCCTCATTCTCAGCTACTCCTTTTCTGGCTCTGCTGGACACAACCTCTTCCGGATTTTGGAAGACGTTAGTCTCTGATTCAACTGTAATCTCTGGACTATTATCAATCTCAGACTCTTCCCATGTAAACTCAGTAACAAAGTTTGAGTGCTTTCCCTTTGATGGCCATCCTGGGTTGATAAATAATGTCATACTCTCCCAGCTCGATGGACCAGGTCATCAATCTTCCCAAATTCTCGTGCTTGTGGATGACTTGTCTTAGTGGGGAGTCATTGAGGATGACCATAGAGTGGGATTGGAAATAAGGCTTCATCATCCTGGAAGCGTGTATCAAGGCGTAGGCTAACTTCTCCATTCGAGGATAATTCTGTTCAGACCCTTGGAGGGCCTTACTATTGAAGTATATCGGCCTATGTATTCCATCATCTTCCCATACTATGGATGCACTTACAGCTGACTCTGGGACTGCTAGATAAACACTTCCAGAATGGGGCGAGATAAGAGTAGAGGGGATCCAAAGTAGGATTTGAGATCCTTAAAGGCTTTGTCACACTCCTCGTCCCTTTCGAATGCCTTTCTAAGCACTTTGAAAAAGGATGACACTTGTCTGTAGCTCTGGAGATAAACCTGTTGAGTGAATCAACTCTTCCAGTTAGCCTATGAACGTCTTTTATAGTTCTCGATGTATTCATTTCAAGCAGAGCTTTGATCTTCTCGAGGTTATCGTCTATTCCCTTTTGATTGATGATGAATCCAAGAAACTTTCTTGCTCCTACTCCGAAGACACACTTGGCAGGATTGAGCTTCATCCTGTATAAGTCCATGGTGTCAAAAGTCCACTCTGGGTCAGCCATATGAGTGTCGTCCTTCAAGATCTTTATCAACATGTCATCCACATATACCTCCATGGTTTTGCCAATCTGACTCTCGAACATCTTCTTTACAAGACGTTGATAAGTGTCCCCTGCATTCTTCAAGTCGCAGGGCATGACCTTATAGCAATAGGTTCCCTTGTCGGTTATGAATGATGTCTTCTCTGAGTCTTCTGGGCCTATAAAAATATGGTTATACCCTAAATACGAATCCATGAAGCTCATAAGCTCATGCCCTATTGTGGCATCCACTATATGATCAATTCTCGACAAAGGGAAGCTATCTGATAAGACTTGTTCAAATCAGTTAAATCTATGCACATCCTCCATTTCCCATTAGCTTTTGGCATGATGACGGTGTTAGATAACCACTCACGATATAATACCTCTCCGATGAACTTGGCCTCTTCCAGCTTTCTGACCTCTTCCCTGATGACATCGTACTTTTCCCTAGAGTAAACTCTTTATATTTTCTTAATTGGCTTGGCATCTTCTGCCACATTGAGTTTGTGACACATAACCTCAGTGTCAATGCCTGGCATATCTGTGTGGCTCCAAGCAAAGACACTATGCCTCTTCTTTAAAAGCTTTACCAGTTATTCCTTAATTTTGGGTCTTAGGGCTTTGCCGATTTGGACTATTTTTTTTTGCTCATCCTTATTGAGGACGATGGATTCTAGCTCTTTTACGTCCTCTCCCTTCTTTAATTTTGTTTCATCCCTTGGATCAAGTGTATTAATGTTATATGCGGTTATTGCCCTCTTATGGGCCTCTCTCTCTTCCTCCGAGTTGAAGTAGCATTCTCGTGCCAAGGTCTGGTCACCTTGCACTTCCCTTACCCCATAGGGGGTCGGGAATTTTAGCATTTGGTGAACCGTTAACGTCATGGACTCAAATTCTTTGAGGGCCACTCGTCCTATGATGAGTTTGTAAGCTGAGAAGACGTTTTCATCCATTACGAAAAAATTGATCTTCTGGGTCAACCTCTTAGGCCACTCATCTCCCATTCGAACGTCCATCTCATACATGCCCAATGGATGGACCTTTTCACCGCTAAAGCCAATTGACTAATGATGGTACACTACAAGCCTAGCTCTGCTGAGGCCTAGGCTCTTGAAACATGGCCAAAACATTACGTCAGCTGAACTTCCCTCATCGACTAGGATTCTCTGCACCTCACATCCATGCACCTTTGTGGTAATTACTAACGGGTCATCGTGTGGAGCTAGGATACCTTTGAAGTCAAGTCGAGAGAACCCAACTATAAGAGTATCCATATCTACCTTCTTTCTCTTCTGCTTAGCCTCTAAAGACGCCAGATTCACAACCTCTACTTTGGTCACTAACTTAGCCTCTGCCACATGAGATTTACGGTCGGCTACTTCGGAGCCACCCACTGCTAGTCCTCCACATATGGTGTTAACACCAAAGGATATCATACCAACCCTCTTCACAGGGGTATTTTCATCTTTCGGTGGGAATTCAAGATCATCCTCGTCATCACCATCTGAGTCATAATCTCTTTTACTGGGGGATCTTCTCGACATCTGTCATTTCTCTTCTTTTGAAGGTCATCTCTTCCCCTCTTAGGAGTTTTACCAGCGATATACTTTTTGAGCTTTTCGAACTTTAAAATCTTCTCAATCTCATCCTTCAAGGCAAAGCACTTATCAGTCATATGACTGTGGTCTTTGTGGAACTCGCACCACAGATTCTTGTTCCTCTTATACGGAGGAGTCTTCAGCTGCTCCGACCATCTTAGGGACCGCTCATTTTTTTATTTCATTGAGGATGTGTTCGCAACTCACAGTTAGAGGAGCATAGTGTGTAAACTTGTCGTTTACAGACTTTTTTTTTATCTTTCTTCTTTTGGAATTTCCCATTGCTACTTTCGTTTTCATCCTCATACTTTGCATCCATAACCTCTTCAGCATTCATGACCCTTCCTATAGTTGCTAGCAACTCTACCATAGACTTGGGAGGGTGGTCTTCAGTAAGCTTCCACAGCAACTTCCCCTTCTGAAGTCCTTTGATGAGGGGTGTCATAGCTATATTCTCTTCGTAATCTTCAACCTCTAATTTTTCTTTGTTGAATCAAGCAATGTAGTCTCTTAGGCTCTCATTCTTGCCTTTCTTGACGTACAGCAGATGAGTGGTCTTCTTTTGAGGTCTTACCTCAAAACAAAAATTATGAATAAACCGTTCAGCCAAGCCCTTAAAGTTCTCAATAAAGTTCTTCGGAAGAGTGGTAAACCAAATATATCAAGCTCCCATTAAAGTCCCAGAGAAGGCACGTCACCTCATCTCATTTAGGATCGAATAAATATCTACCGCAGACTGGTACATCTCAATATGATGCACATGGTTGGTACTACCATCATACTTGGGAGACACCGTAGGTGGTTTGAACTTGGTAGGGGTTGGGTAGTTCACTATCTTTGCCACAAATGGGGATCCCTCTGAGAACCCTCTCTATAGTGGGTCTCGGCTTTTGATGAGGTCCCCTATATTCTCTTCAAGATGTTAAATGGAATCGTTCCATGGCTTTGCAATGTCGGCCTGGCCGAGGTTGTCTCCAGCCACGTCCAATGTGTGAATTGAGGGTTCTCCACCCTTTTCACAACTTCGGCTGTTGACCTCTTGACCACAACCTCGGCCTTGATGAGGTCGTCCATGATGAGGTCGATGCTCACCATCTTCCCTCTAAGAGCCAATGGCACTTCATGACCTGGATAGCCTCTGTCTTAGGACATTGACTGGGCTGAGCCTTTCAAAGGTTGACCCACTGCTCAAGTGATCAAAATCTAATCCTCTTTGTTGGGCACCACCATCCCTTTTGCCCCCACAACCTCAGCTCTGTTGGATAAGGCATACAATATTATTTAAAACCTCATACGGCTCCCAATAGTCCTCTGGATCATCTTCTGCCTCCATATCATCATACCTATCCTCAGGGCAAGGGTTTCCTTGCCACCCCAGACGTAAATGCCTAGGGTCAGCAATATCTGTCCTCCACTTAGGGGTAGGTTGGTCTTTTCGCGATGCCTGGGGTGGTCCCCTAGCTTCAGGATGGGGGTGAACATCTATCGAAGTAATCATTTCTGGTGAGGACCCAGGTGGCCTCATCATATTTTGACTAAGCTGGGAAAATTTCTCCTTCATTACTTGCTACGTTGTTGCGAAGGACCTCAAGGCTACTGCCACCTCAGCTATTTCAAACTGGGGTGGTGCCTGGATGGAACTAGGTCCTCCATCACCAGATGATAGAGGAGGTGGTGGTAAATCCGGTGCCATATTAAAACTAAAGAGCTTATGAAAAAGATAAGATTAATACCTTAAAGGACCTATTTCAATGGTGAAATAGCTCCACAGAAGGGATGAGGCCTGGTTCACCACGAGAGTCTCCAGTGAGGTTAAGCAGAATAAGAGGAAGAGATGGCATCTCGTTCCCACAGACGGCACCAAAATGATGATGAGGTGATCATCACCAGCCGATAAGGTGTTGCAAGCTCAAGCAAGTGATAACAATGGAAACACAGGAGAATATAAGTGTATATGTAGAAGGAGGTGAGGGTAAGACGATGAACACCAATATGTAAGTGGTTCATCCAATTAGGCCTACGTCCACTGTGCAAGTGAGTGAGTAATGTCACTGAAATAAGGCACTAACGGCCATGGATACATTCTTTGAAGCTTTCTCTCTCTACTGTGTAAATTGATAGAGTTTTATCTAGGGTTGTAATTCTCTATCCTTTACAATATTGAGGATGACCTCTATATATAGTGCTTGGGGGGTGTAATGTACCCCCAAGCATGCAATGTGCATGTGCATGGAGATGCAGCCAGTGTAAGGATGGCACCTGGCTGATCTCAACTAAGTAATGATGACCTCAATATTCCCTCACATGGAGGGAATGATTCAGTTATAACATATTCGTCCACGTGTTCCAATCCATACATGTGCACATAGATGCTCGACTATCTTTACTTGGTACCAACCTCGGCCTGGATGAGTACGAGGTTAGTGAAGTATGACCCCTGCCTTAGCTGAGGATTATATAATGACCTTAGCTGGAATGCCAACCGAGGTTAGATATCTAGAATGTCGACTAGGGCCGATGTTGTCTTGACACTTGATGCTGAGCCTGGGAGGCTTTACTGATCTTAGGTGAAACTTGTAACGTCGGTTATGGCCGATGTTGATGTTGATGCTTATGGATAACCCATATCCGTATATACCTCGGTTGATGCCCAATCGTGATGATACTTGCAATGTCAGTTGTGGCCGACCTGATGGATGGCTAACCGCATGAGTCATAGATACCTCGATTGATGCCAATCATAGTGATACTTGCAACGTCGGCTCTGGCCGAATTGATGAAGGACGACATCGCTGATGGTTAATCTTGAGATCTTATTACCTTGGCCGTCATACAGGCTAAGGCCATCACACAGGCCGAGGTTAATGTCTCTGAGCTGGCAGGTGCACTTTTAGCATATCAACCCTCACGAGACAAACTTGTCCTATAAGGCCACCTAAGGTTTAACGTCTTATTGCATACAGTAAATACAACCATTCGCCCATGAAATTTCCTTTATCCATTGTACATATCTCTTACTTGTGGTTTTCCTTATGATTCTTATTTCTTTGCGCTTTATTAGTCGGGATTAGCAATGTGTAAGTTAGGGAGTCTGATTAGTAACGAATATTGCACTATAACCCCCTTAACTTTGTGCATTATATCCTTCCTTCACGCATGAATCTTGATACTTATGCTCATTTACTGGATAATGTCTATTTTCATTATATGTATCTTATGCAAGGTTTGTTTAAGATTTTATAGGCTTTCAGAATGCTAGATGTGAAGTTTTGTTGAATTTTAGGAAAGTTCTATCGACAAACGCAACTTTGGAGGCATTTTATTAAATTCATCACTTAGGTTTTAGGCCCTAGATATACATGAAAGTTGTGACTGTCCGAGTCATCTTAGCATGACCACTGACATTGCATGATTCCAATTCTTAATGAAAAAGTTATAGAGGTTTTCATGTGTTGACCCATGTGAAAATCAAGCCAATCAATTTGGACCATTTTTGAATTGATTCAAAACCTGTTAATTACGAAATCTTTCTTATTCGAATTGATTTGGTATGATCCGAATCGATTAGGCCCCTTATTCTTTAAATCTTCTTTTAATAACAAGTTTGCCATTTCTCTTGTGGTATATATTGTTTTCCCTTTTATTTTATTAGGGACTGAGTTTTATTTTGAAGAATATAATACTAAATAGCATTCACTCCTTTCACTCAATTAACTTAACATTTAAAGCTTGCTTTTTCTCCCTTATCTTCCATTAAATAGGTAATAGTTATTGTAATCTTGCCACTTTTGACTTAGGTGGTGTTGATGTCTAAATTTGGATAGTGATTTTAGATGACAATCATTAAGCTTATAACTCTAGATAAATAGAGTAAAGAAACACTAGAGAATTTTTACGTGGTTCAGCTCAGGAAATGAGCCTACATCCACGAGTAAAGTTGGTTACAGTTTATTTAAATCTTTGAGGTACAATTAGAAGGTGTAACTATCATGTTAAATCTTACCTCCTCGTCCTAGAGAAATGGTGTATTTATAGTCAGTAGGAAGCCAAGAGGTGGAATGCCTTTATAGATTTAAGCATTTACACGTGTATATAATAACATACAATTGGGTGTCTTTTTATGTGCATGTGTACGGTGAGAGTTAAATATCCCATGTGTGGCTTTTCATATGGCTAACGCTTCAACTTTTTAGAGGTGGTCAGTTGGGTAGCAGAAAAATAGGTACTTGTGCGAACAAGGTTTGATCTAATATGGTCGGCCTCATGATAACGTTGATAAGTATTGTTCCATGTGGTTAAATACTTTTAACATACCACAAAAGCCCCCAATGCTCCATACTTGAGGATTTATCAAAAGAATTGAGTATTTACTTCAAGAAGCTTTTTAGCACTCAAAAATTTTGAACGTTGGTGGTCGACCTCCTGGACTTATAAATATTTCACTGCTATACTAGAGCAGTGGTGCTTTTGTAAATAACTTAAAAATGGCGAACCTCCAAAGGGTATTTTAGGCCCTTTTCTTTCCACGGACTGGAGAAGCATTCAAATGTTCAATCGTTTGTTTCAATTTGTAATTTCAAATCATGAATATTTAGAGGCTTCATTGTCTTTAAAAAAGGGTGATTTTCCCCTCGTTTCCTTCACCTCAGTATTCTCGAACTCCCTTTCTTCTGCTGTTGCATTTTTTCTTTGTTGCTTAAGAGTTTTCCAACCCCGTAGTGGTAACTGTAAGAATTTTCTCTCCTTTATCTTTTTCTTTTCGAATTTGTTAGGATGGTTTCTATTGTTGATAAAGGGTCTTTAGAGGAGTTTAAGGAAAGGAGGAAAGTTCCAGAATGGGTAACAATGGAAATAGTGCCTGGCCACTATGATTTTTGTGCATTAGATGAGGGTCACTGGTTGCCCATGATACTTATAACTGAATGTGGAGTCACTATTCCTCCCAACAATTGATTTTTGGAGTTTTACCAATACTATAATGTGGTCCCCGCAAAAGTATTCCCCAATAGTTGCAGGGTAGTAAATGGGGTTAACCGTCTTAATGAACTATACGGAACGTACATAGTAATAAAGGAGTTAATGTATTATTATAAGTGGGTAACCACTAGAAATGATACTTATTACTTGAAGATGCGTCAAGCAAATGGGGATTTGGTAGTTAACTTTCCCATTTCCAATAAGGATTATTGGGGTTATGGAGTTTTTATAAAGAACTGGCAGCATGTCCCCCTTCCTAAGGGGGTAAGGTATACGGGTCCCAATTTCCCCCAGTAAGGGAATGGCATAGGTCGACGACTTAAATTATTTGTGTTTCATTTATGCCTAATTTCCGTTTGTTGATATATCGACTAATATATTGTGCCTTTTTGCAAAAAAAGGAAGAAAGATTGTCCCCCTGGCTCAGTAGTGAACTTTGAGGAGCTGAAATTTATTTGGTCTATTAAGCAAAGAATTGGAGAAGATTACCCTTGTTCGGACACTATTTTATTAGAGTACAAGAGCTCTATCACCTCTTATATAGCTCGGACTACGGAGGACATTCCTTTAGCCCCCATATATTTGGAAAATTCTATATCATTAGTTGCTCCGTTTTGATCTCCTCTTGAAGAAGGAGACACTATTCTGGGAGGAAATTCTTCCTTATTTGAATCACTTGATATAACTGCTATCCCGACCACTTCCTCATTTCAAAGCAAGGTGGTGAAGAGAAACATCACCAACTTGATGTCTAGAGCTATGTTACCCCCTCCAATCGAGAAGGAAAAAATTAAGGGGGAAGGTTATAGGTCAGTGGTTGTAACTATTGAAGAAATCAAGAACTTTAAATCTCAATTTAAGGGATTAAAAAAGAGATGTTGTTTCCTAACAAGAATGGGTCCAGAAAACCCATACCGACCAAACCTTTGTATCATATCCCTTTGCGGTAGTGAACCTTGGTCTGGCTAGGGGTTTGATTCACTTTAGAGTATTACCAGCAAATAAATCTGTAATTAATCCCCTATCTAGGGCAAGACTATTGGATAGGGAAAACCAAAATTTATCTTTGGTAATTATTTACATAGACTTGACTTATTTAATTTCTCTTCTCCTTAATAACTTCTAATGATTGCCTTGTGCTTGTACTATTTGAAGTTTTTGGTCGATTATGACCAATGACCAACAGTTGATAAGGGATGATCAACTGAGGGAATCATCCACCGATATTAAAGACGTTTTTAAAAGTTTGAGGAATTCTCTACATGCCATTAAGGAGGACCATAAAAAGGACAAGGAAAAATAGCAAAGTCTCTTAAATGATGCTGAGAATTAAAATAAAGATTTCGAGAAGGATGATGTTGATTCTTCTTTGGAGATTGTTGAAGATAAGAGGAAGTTCTAATAGCCAAAAGCTATGGTGAATAAGGGAAAGGAAGACGCCTTCCTTAGGGGATGGGACAAGGCCTTCACCACTGTTTCGTTTTAAATTGAGTATATGAAGAAAGTTTCCTTCAAGGAAGGGTGAACCATGACTTTAATTCAAGTCGGCACTGCTGCCAACTCTAACCTCTTCCAGCATTATAATCCTGGAACTCCTTTAAATATTGATGAAGATATGGAAGACAAGAGAAGCACTGGTGAATCTTCAATGGTGTCAGAGGATTCTATGGTGGTCTCTCACTCACGTGAGGATGATGCCCAAAACAAGGAAAAGGTGTAGCATTTTTGGCTAGTTTGCAGTTATTAATTTCACTTTTTAATGCTTAATTACTTTTTTTATTCGAAACAAGATCCTTTAGTAATGTAACTGTATTTCAGTAATAATAAAATCTTATGTTGGATTTTCATATTGTTGCTTCAGAACTTGTTGATCAACTGTTGTGCTCATAGTTTTATATTTATGTTTAAATCCATGAGAAAAGCCATAGTAGCTACTAAGAGTGATTTATATAGTAATAGTATTCAACTATTTGGCATTGGTCATACAACTTGGATGAAGTCAAGCTAGAAGAACCTCTCGACTTGGATGGCTTAGCCAAGTGAAAGAAGCATATCTTCATCTTCATAGATTCTTTGACCAGTCAATGCAAAATAATGTAACTTATTATAAAATGATTGAGCAAATGCAGAAGGATTGTAAGGATTATCTTACTAGCCTTCACGTTGAATATGATACAAAGTATAACTCATTGAATACTGGGTATAATTTTGATAAAAACACTTCAAGATATTTCTTCATCCTACCAGAATAAAGAATTATTGTTGAGTTGTGAAGTGGATAATGCTCGGGAGGTAGCGAGCTTGTTAGAACGTGCACATAATACCCTTAGGAATGAACTTGAGAGTCTGAAAAAAATCATTTGGGATCATGCCAGATGAAGGTGCTTCTTTCTTGGAGCAGGAGAATGCATAGTTGATGGAGGAACTTGAGACTTTAAATATAACCGAGTTCATCCAATCATTTAGATAAGTGATGCTTGCTCGACTAACTATTAAGGAGGAAGGGACAAAGAAGAACTTCACCGACTAGACAAACTTGATCAAAAGTAAAGATATGGCCATCAAGAATCTAATTGACAAGGTTAATAGGCTAAATTTCCATTTTCACAATCAACCTAGGGTTGTTAAGAAGGATGGGTACGATGAAGCCTTGACTCACCTGGGGAATGAATTAGAACAAGCTCCTTGTGAAGGTTATAAGTGGGGTTGGCTGAATGTACTATCAATTTTAAGGGTTTCTAAAAAACATCCCTTGTTCTATTTGCATTTTATATTATCCATATCCTCCCTTATAATACCCTACCCTAATATTTTATTTATTTTCCTCGCACATGTTGTAGTAATATAAAACGTGAGATTTGGATGATTATTACTGAATTTATATTATTATTTGGCTGCTTTGAGGGCTTGATGGTAAATTTTGGAAGATTGAGGGTTTAAATTGGAAATTTGAAAAAAAATAGGAAATAGGGTCATTCGAACGAAGTTCAGGTCATTTGAACCAGATTCAAGTCTCGTTTGAAGTGGGGGTAAAAACGAGCTTCGAATGACGGTTGTCTTCTTAATAGGTGTGGCTTGTGCAAAGGTTGTTTGAAGTGGGGGATCAAACGAGGTTCGAACGATATGCCTTTCTCATTCAAACGAGGGGTAAATCTCGATCGAACAAGGATGTTTAGAATTTTAAATCGAGATGCCCTTATGTGATTTCTCATTCTAGGCCATTGGATGGATGAGCAATCGAGCTTTGGTGAACCCAGATTGGGCACAAATGGGATTTGGAAGTCTTGGAAGGTTTATTAAGGGTTTTTAGATTCATTTAGGCCATTAGAGTTAAAATAAAAGAGAGAAGGGTGGGTATTTCACCATTTTTGCGTGTTCTTCGACCTCTCTCCATCACAAACCACTATGCCACCACCACCTCTGAACCTTATATCCCCATATTTATTATGTCTTCCACTATATTTGAACCATATATACCCATTTCCACCATGGATGAAAACAACTACAAATTTGTGATGTTATTATTAGGGGTTTATGGAGATGGAAATGGAAGATTAATGGAGTTTGAAGGGATTTTTATGGACCTTTATTGAAGGCTAGCTTTGTGGATCAAGGCAACCTCTTTAAGGCCACCTTTGGAGGTAGGAGGTTACCGTCTTCCTCAATGGTTTGAAGCTACATTTGAGGTGGGAAACATTTTACTCTTAGATTTATAACTCTATTTCTAGTAGTGGTATTGCTTGTAGAAATGAAAAGTAGGATGCATATGAGATATAATATTGATACTCTTATGAGTTGCACGAAAATGGTTATTAATGGTTTTGAACAAAAATGAGATATTTTAAGAAAAATTGGTGTTTAAACATTTGTATGAATTAAAAATGTGGGAAGAATGCTTATTTCGTTGAAGAATAAAATAAGAATAAGTATTTCAATGTTTTCTTGAAAACGTTATGATTTTTGTGTAAATGACGAAATTTCAAGAAGCTTGGTGCTAAGCATTTAATGAATTAATATTTGTCTTGCAAAAAGGAAGATTTTACAAAAGTTGGAAATTTGTTGAATTTTTAAGAAATAAAATGTCCTTTAGTCTAGAAAGGTATATTTTTGCAAGTATTTAAAATTTATAGAATGAAATGTGTGTTTAACCTGTTTGATAGGATTTTAAGATTTAAAACCCATCTTCTCACGCATATAAACTTGTAGTATTTTGATAATGACATATAAACAAGTTTAAAGAAAGTTTTGTTCGGTTGAAACATGAAATAAGAAAAGTAGAAATTCTAGTCTTCAAAGTGTGTGAAAAGGGGATTATAGGTATGATAAGTGTAAGGTTGTAAGACTACATGTGTTAATAAAAGAAAATGGTATTATTCTTATAAATTAATCTTACATGCTTAATGATTCTTAGAATAAAAGGTATTGAAATAGAATATGTTCTCAATTGAGAAGAATGTTACTCCAAAGGGTTAAAAAGGTGTTAAGTTGTTAAAAATTCTTAAGAAAGTTAGTGTGGGTAACTTAATTTTGTTTGTAGAAATCAACACTCGTGAAAATGGAGTAAAAATATAAGTTTGGAAATAAATGGGTAAAATAGTAATTTTATGTAAAGTGGAACATTTATATGAAATAAAAATGTTAGAAAGGGTGTTAAACATTATGGTCCTAAATGAACATGATTTTGGAATAAAATCAAGGTTAAGTACATGAAATGATGATTTTCAATGTGTAACATAAGTTGGGGTGAAACCTCGAGTTTTGGCTTCGGCCGGGTAAAAGAAAAAGTGGAATAATGTGGACATTTCAAAATTGTTAAAATACATTAAAAACGAACTCGGATGGCATCGCAAAAATTAAGGACATCCCGGAGCACTTGGATGAAAGACCCAAAATACTGGTCAGAGCATATGGTGTGAATCGTCGGCGGTGTGGAGCCCGTTAAAGTATATGATTTTGAAAAGATTCCAAGAAAAATATAATAAATAAGGAACGTGTCAAGAAATGGGTTGTTTGGTGAAAATGTGTGAAGATAACCTAACTTATATGAATTAATAAATGTTTCGGTAAAGGATAAAATGGATAAGTAAATGTGAATATTGATTAATGTCCATAAGGTGAAGCAAAGGTAAAGTAAGTGGGTAAATGGGTGGTTAAGTAGCCTAAGAGGTTTAACCCATAATTAACACAGTGTGTTATGAAGGGTTTTTAAAGGCTAAATAAGTATTTTCTAACACAATGTTCGCGTGTGGTTAAAGGGTGATTTTTAATGAAAATACTAATGTGGATTGGTTAAAATGAAAAGGGTAATTTCGGTAATGAAATGGATTTTGGTCAAACTAAGTGATTTGTTTAAAGTATTTAACCGGTGTATGTCAAATAAGGAGTAAATGTCAAGATAAGAAAAGGGGAGTTCTTTTGTGAGATGGAAATGAATCAATCAAAAGAAGTAATGTTTTTATAATAAAAACAGTTTCATGCATTAAGTGTCTATATATATATATATATATAAAAAAAGATAGTTGCATGTGCACGTAGGTATAATAAGTTAGGGTCTTCTTTATGTTGTTCGATTCTATATTTCATTGTTGTATATTTTCCACTGAGGATTCAGCTCACTTCCTTGTTTCGTTACAACAGGTTGGGTGTGGTTTCATATTTTGAGAGCATTATACAGTTAAGTATTCTCTTTTATATTACATTATTAGCTCTGTATGCTTGAACTCCAGGGTACTTCTTACGGGTTCCTCACGTAGTTTGATTTGAAATTGGAATCACATGCTAACAAGTGAAACGGTAATTAATTAAAACTGGACTACATAATGAATACACCTATGTTCATCCCCAACACTTATTGAATAGGCTGAGTTTGAGTCGTCTTGACAAGCTTTGAGACTTGAGTTATACTATTTTACCTTCTTCTCTTGATGTTCCTCCTACAGGAATGGATACAAATCAACGGGAAACATCCTGCCAAATGATAATTGTCCTTCTAACGCTTTTATCTCTATATTTTATAATGTTTGATTTTCAATATCAATTTGTAATGAACTATTAAGATCATTTAAATAAAAGATATTTCCTAAAAAACACATGTTAATTATGTATTTGGAATTCATTCAATATCTAAGCATTTTGATTAGTTAGTTGGTTGTTACAACCTACTTACCTATTTGATTCATTTATGATTTGGGATGAACCTGAGTTGTCCAGCCTTAGGTTCTACTAATGCACTTAGGTTTGCCAAAATAGATCTTTGTCATTTTTAGACTAAGTGTTTGCATTAGTTACTATTGGTGACCAAATGTCTGAGGATTTTTCCTTCATTTGGTCTGGTAAAACTTGTTGTTCCTGACTTTAGGTCATACACGAAGTTTTTTATGAACTTCGTGTTCGTGACTTATCAAAGATGAAGTGATAAATGAAGTTTTTGATTTGTGATTATGCTCATGCTTGGTTGTTTGATATGATTTTCATCTCTCATCCCCCGTCTCCCCCCCCCCCCCCCCCCACAAAAAAAATGGAAGTTGAAATGCTAATAAACCACACGTTTTCTTATTGAATTAATCATAATTGTTACATAAAGTTTACTTCATAATTACTAGTAATACTTTCTGAGATGCTCAACATTCTAGGGGTTCTTGAATTTTTCCCTTGAAGTGTTTCTAAATGATATGTTCCTGATCAGACAACTGCCAAGATGCGATAAGGGCCATGTCAATTAGCCTTCGATTTGTTACCTTTCTGGAGTACTTTTTTTTAGAACAGAATCTCCTTCCTTCAAGTTGCTCATCTTGACTCTGATGTTGTAAGAGATTGCAGTGCGTTGATGGTAGGTAGCCATTCGAAGCGAAGAATTTTCTCCTACCTATTCAATCAAGTCCAGGTCTAACCTCCTCCTGAGATAACTTTTTGGTGAGGCAAAATTGAGCACTTGCTGGCTTGGTAGACCTATTTTTACTGAAACCACTACTTTTGTTCCAAATTCTAGCATATAGAGAGTTTTGCCAATAGCTATCCTCGGCATGGTTCATTATGCCAAGAGAACACCGTTTAGTTCATTAATCCAGTTACCATTTGCATCGTCAGGTCTCTTTTTCAAACCGTCGAGCAATGTTTTGTTAGTTACTTATGTTTGACCGTTGCATTGAGGATGTCCCGGGGCAGAATAAAGTTTTTAAATTTTGTACTGGATACAATAATCCTCAAAATCTTAATTATTAAATTGAGTGTCATGGTCAATTATGAAGGTATAAGACATCCCATAACGGCATATGATATTTTTTCATATAAATTGGACGACTCTTTCATAGGGCATTTCACCAAGGGTTTAACCTCCACCCATTTTGTGAAGTAAACAGTTACAACCACTAAGTATTTGAATTGTCTTTTTATCTTTGCTAATGTCCCAACCAGATTGATTCCCCAAATGGTAAGAGGATAGGGAGTAGTGATTGGAGTTATGGTATCCCCTTATTTTTATCTTCTTTGTATGGCATCAAATTTCTGGTACTTTTCACATTTTTTAGAAAACAAAGCGCAGACTGCTTTCATAGTTGGCCAGTAGTACCCCTGTATTGCCATTCCTCTTACCAGTGATTGGCCTCCTGAGTGAGCTCCAAATGAGCCTTCATGTACTTCTTTAATTAAATCTTACACTTCGATGGGATGTACACTTTGGAGCAAATATACATTTTATCCTCTCTTGTACAAGATTCCCCTCTCCCACACACAACTATATATTTTATACCTCATTTTCTCACTTCTTTTCAGTCGGTAGCAACAAAACTTTGTCAATATTGAAATAGCGTTGCCAAAGCCGTTTATGAAAATAAACTATTTAAGCAACTCCGAAAGTTTGTTGAAGAAACTCTTTACTTAAATCAAAACGATTTTGAACACAAGATGTGTTAACAAAAGTATGTACGAGATTAGGACAAGATTTGATAACAAGTTTTAGTAAACAGTTTAAAATGTTTTAAACTCAGCACACAAACAGAATGGGATGAGAAGATGTAGAAATATTGATACTCAGGATTTTTAACGTGGTAAAACCTCAACCTTGAGGAAACATCCACGACTCCCTCTACGGAGTAAAACAAAAACAATCACTAAAACAAATATATGAGTTACAACCTATTTAACTAACATGCACACAAAACAAATCTATACAAGTTCAGGATTGTACCCTCTGGCGTCCTTAACTTTTCTGCAGATCTTGTTTGTTGATGTAGTTGTCTCAGTTTGTCAACTCTTCTTTGTTCCAGCACTTTACGTCGACTTATTGTTCACCAAATCTTATAGCCAACACTTTGAGTGTTTGTAGTGTGAAGATGTTTGTGAATGGTGTTCTAAAACACATGCATGCACACACACACACTTATTAGTTACAGACGATCCTAACAAATCACATATAAAGTCTATATGCAGTGTATTTGTTATTTTTCTTTCTTACAAAACCAAGAACCTTTTCGACCTTTCAAAATAACTCAGATTCCACGGAGATCTTGCTTAAGAAATCGGTCAAGACCTTTCTCAATCACTTTTGAAAATATTATGTGGATTGAGAACCCTCCAAGTGTGAATCCCACTAGGTCAGGTTAGGTTTTGTAAAAACAGAAATAGAAAAACATCTATTGTTGATTCTGAAGTAAGAAAATATTTTTACAGAAAACAATCAACAACGAAATTCTCAAGATGAGAAATAAATGCAACTAAGTGTGCTGTGACATGAAAAACTTCAGATCTATGATTTCTATTGAAAGAGAAACAAGATCTGAGTCTATGTCTAAGTTGGAAATAAGATTTATGAACACAAGGATTTCAGCAACCTAGAAATCACACAACTCGAACTCTCATAACTCAAGAAACACTAAGGATGGTGTTTATCTGGTTATGGTGTTTATGGAGAGGTAAGTGGTTTAGGTTTAGAGGTATTTGGACGAAGTTAGGGTTTCTAACTAGGGTTTGGTTTCTCTCTCTAACTTCTCTCTTCTCTCTTCTCTCTCTTCTCTCTCCTCTCTCTATTTTCTGAGACTTTTCAAAATGGCAAAAGCTTTCGAAGGCTGAGATGAGAGGCCTTTAAATAGGAAGAGAAGAAGATTCCAGAGCTTCGTTCAAAATCAAGGGCTCTGATTGAGTCAAGCTCCTTTGACTACAATCTAAGGGTTCACAGCAGGCGGTGGATTAAACAGGCTGTGATTGGTTAAAGGGTTTACACTAGGATTCACTCAAAAGACATGCAGGCCATCGATAAGGGTTGATCTAAGGGCTGAAAGCACGCGATGGTTTGTCTCAGTAAAGAAACACAGTTCAGGACAATCAGAGGACACCAGGTGTAGGCCTGAGAATGAATGTAAACGCGCGTCCCAAAATAATTACAAAGCCAACCCTAGAGTCTCTAGCGCTTTTGGATTCTACCCAGAGTAACTTTAGGCCAATAAACACAACAATCCATATTTATATAATAACCCCAAGACTTTTTAAATCAAATTTTAATTAAATAAAACCTTGTTTAAAATATGTTTTAAATTCCCAAAAAATTATTAAAAATCAAATTGAGGGATTTAAACACACTCACAACATTTAAAACACATAGGGGTGCAATATGATATGCAAGAATCAAATTCTAAGTGTGTGAGTGATGGCTATAGTCTTAGGATCATTACATGATAGATAGAAGAAGAAGCAACCCAATCTCTGAAGCTCTTTGGTTTCTAGGATAGACACTATTTTGTCACAATTTCCAAACTAGATGAGCTCTTATACAGTCTAGACTCAAATGAGTCAAAAGTATAAGGGCTTCAATCTCCCCCTTTGGAAATATGAGACAAAATCTCCTTTGAGTCTTCTCAACTCGTAGGGCGACAACAAAAAAGAAAAACTTATTCCTATAAAGGTTCTATCTACCCAAATCCTAGAAAGCAAAAATTACATAACTCAACTATATACAGTTTAACATCCTATTATTACAATGAAGAATGACTGTACAAGAAGAATACCTGCAAAAAATTACTAAGATCAAGCTTTTTAGTATATGCAGTAGACTCAAATTTCTCCCCCATTTTGTCTCAAATGGACAAAGGGAAGGAACTTGGCAAATATAACAGGTATTTACTCAACACAAATCATACCAATAGATTTACGTAAAGAAATGAATCTATTATAATCAAGAGGTTTGGTAAATAAATCTGCAAGTTGTAGATCAGTAGAAAGATAATTGATTTCTAATTCCTTGGTTTCAACTAATTCACGAATAAAATGATGTCTTATTTTAATGTGCTTAGTTCGCGAGTGTTGAACTGGGTTCTTAGAAATGTTAATCGCACTTTGATTATCACAATAGAGATGAAGTGTGGGTTCTAGAATACCATAATCACTTAGCATTTGTTTAAGCCATAACAATTGGGCACAACAGCTACCGGCGGCTATGTATTCAGATTCAGCAGTCGAGAGAGATGTGCAGTTCTGTTTTTTACTACTCCATCCTACCAAGTTATTACCAATATAACAACATGCGCCTGAAGTGCTTTTACTATCATCAGTACACCCAGCCCAATCAGCATCAGTGTACCCAATAATAGTGCTAGGTGTGTCATTCGTGTACCAAATTCCTAAGTTTAGAGTGCCTTTAACATATTTAATTATGCGTTTAACAGCGTTTAAATGGCTCTCCTTGGGGTTGTTTTGATAACGCGCACAAACACAAACAGCATACATGATATCAGGACACGAGGCAGTCAGATAGAGTAATGTGCCAATCATACTACGATATAAGGTAGAGTCTACAGATTTTCCATTTTCATCTTTAGATAATTTCTCTGTAGTACTCATAGGCGTTTTAGCACTTTTAGCACTCTCGAGGCCAAATTTTTTAACTATCTCTAATGCGTACTTAGTCTGCGAAAGAAACAATCCATCTGGTTGTTGTTTGACTTGGAGACCTAGGAAGAACTGTAACTCCCCCATAAGGGACATCTGAAATTCCTTACTCATAATTTCAGCAAAAGATTTTACTTCTGAGGTAGAAGTGGATCCAAATATGATATCGTCTACATAGACTTGAGCGATAGTAATGTGTTTGCCAAAATGTTTGACAAATAAGGTTTGGTCATTTCCACCTCTTTTGAAACCTTTGTCCAGCAGAAAACTGGACAGGCGCTCATACAAAGCTCTAGGAGCTTGCTTAAGACCATATAAAGCCTTTTTCAACCGAAATACATGATTAGGATAATTAGGGTCAATGAACCCTTTAGGTTGTTCTACATAGGTTTCCTCGGCAAGTATTCCATTAAGGAACGCAGATTTAACGTCCATTTGATATAATGTAAAATGCATGTGACAAGCTATAGCAAGAAGCAGACGAACTGATTCTAAACGAGTAACAGGAGCAAACGTCTCATTAAAATCAAGTCCTTCTATTTGGGAGTAACCTTGAGCAACTAGTCTAGCTTTATTTCTAATTATCATCCCATTTTCATCAGTTTTATTTTTGAAAATCCAACGAGTACCAATAACCTTTTTGTGATCAGGACGTGGAACAAGAAACCAAACATCATGAATGACAAATTGTAAAAGTTCATCCTGCATAGCAGAAATCCAGTGAGAGTCATTCAATGCCTCATTTACATTCTTTGGTTCCAAGAGAGAAACAAAGCAAGCATATAGAGCATAATTTCTAAGTTGGGATCTTGTACGTACTGGTTCACCAGGGTTACCAACTATGTTGTTTATGGGATGATCTTTAGAAACCCAGTTAGGTGCTTCAGGTGACTCAATAGGTAATGAATTATCTATTTCAGAAGAGTCATTTTCTAAAATATTTGGCGATTCTTCTTCTATAGTTAATTCACTAGTCTTGCTTTCCACAGTAGTGTCACTAACAATTACATTTATGGATTCCATTAAGGTCTTAGTGCGAAGATTATACACTCGATAAGCTCTACTGTTAGGTGAATATCCTAAGAATATGGCTTTATCTCCTCTACTCTCAAATTTAGATAAGTGTTCCCTATCTTTGCAAACATAGCAGGTACTACCAAAGGTTCTAAGGTACTTAAGATTAGGCTTTTTATTGTACCAAAGTTCATAAGAGGTTTGTTTTGAATTCTTTCTAAGATAGACCCTATTAATAAAATGGCAGGCTGTACGAATAGATTCTTCCCAAAAATACTTAGGTAAGTTCTTAGCATGGAGCATGACACGTGCCATCTCTTGAAGAGTTCGATTCTTTCTCTCAGCTATTCCATTTTGTTGAGGGGTCTTAGGAGCACTGAACTCATGTTTGTAACCATTATAGTCACAATATTCTACAATACCAGTGTCTTTGAATTCACCACCTCTATCACTTCGAATTCTATTCACTTGAGTGTCTTTTTCATTCTCAATCCGTAAGAGAATCTTTAAAAAGGTTTGAAAGGTATCGGATTTTTGTTTTAAGAAAGCTACCCAAGTGAATCTGGTGAAGTCATCAACCATAACTAGAATATAACTGTGTCCACAAAGACTAACAGTTTGAGAAGGACCCATTAGGTCCATATGGATGAGTTCTAAGGGATTAGATGTAAGGATATCTTTAACCCTTTTATGAGGTGCTTTAACAATTTTTCCTTCTTGACAGGGACCACAGACAATGTTATGAATAGGTTTAATTTTTGGTATTCCTCTAACTATCTGTTGAGAAGACAATTTACTCAAATTTTCGTAATTAATGTGACCCATTCTGTTATGCCATATCTCGTTGTCATCCATTCTGGCAACATTACAGATTTCAGAACTAGACATTACTGTATAACAATTGTCAGGGGTCCTGAATCCTGTAATTAAGCATTCTCCCTTTTCATTTAAAATCTTGCAATTGTTCTTTGAAAAGGTAACAGTATAGTTTGAGTCACAAAATTGCGAAATGCTAAGTAAATTAGCCTTAAGACCTTTGACTAAGAGAACATTTTCAAGAACAGGAAGACCTTTTTCTTTAAGGGTTCCTTTGCCTATGATCTGGGATGATATACCATCACCAAAAACAACTTTTCCACCATCAAAATGGGTTTTATTTAAAAGTTTTGTATCATCACCTGTCATATGCTTGGAACATCCAGAATCCAAGTACCAACCAGAAGATGTAAGTTCAGCTTTTACAGCAGAAACAACAATGTTACACTTCATCTGGGGTGCTAGATCATCTTTTCTAACCCAAATTGCCCTGGTTTTTAGTTTGCGCTTGTTTGCTCTTATTTGATAAAATTTGCGAGCATTAGATTTTTGTTGAAAAACATTTTGCGCATGATTTTGAGTAAATTTGAATTCCTGAGCATTTGATTTAGAAAAGGTTCTGGTAATCCTTCTAGTAAATGTCCTTTTAGGTTTAGTCCTTCTATTCCTATAGTTAGAGTTTTTATCTGGTGGCCTGGGAAGGACATAATTGTTACGACTCCTCCTAGAATAGTTAAAGTTATGATACATAGGAGTGTTGTAGATAGGTTTAATCAGTCTCCTAGCATAGCAATTATCGAAAGAGTGACCATATATATCACAATAGGAGCAATAAAGATTGCTCAGAATAGGGTTTTCCTTAGGAAAGTCTCTAAACAAAGGTTTTGAGACATTTTGAGGCTAAATTTTATTCCTAGGTAGCACAGATTTGAAAGCAGGTTCACTTTTCCTAATAGGGGGGCAGACATATTTTCCCTTTGGTAAACTTTCATGCTTAGAGCAACTTGCATCTTCAGTGTTAGTGTTTTGATGGTCAAACTTAGTTTTTAGAGAATGAAAGTCTGGACATGTTTCAATAGGTCTTTTGCCTCCTGACACAAACTTGATAGGTTCAACAAGTTTAGTTTGTGTCTTCAAATTGGGGCAAAACCCTATTCCAGTTCTATCATCAGAATTGGTTTTAGATTCAACAACGAATTCCTCAAAACATTTAGAATTGTTTTCAAATTTGGTAAATTTTTTGAAAACAGTTGCTATCTTTTCTTTTGTTTGTTCCAATTCTAATAATGTCCCTTTGTATTTTTTCTCCAGAATTTCATTAGCTTCAGTTAAAGTTTTCAGTTTTTCATCAAACACTTTGACTTCACTTTCATGAGACATGCATTGAGTAGTATACTCTTCAGCATTCAGTTTTACCATTAGGCTTAGATCCTCTAGTTTTTTGGTAAGATCTTTCACAATCTTTTCTAGTCTAGTACTTTTCTTAAGAGTTTTAGTATATAGAGTGTGGATGTCTGGGAGATCATCATTATCTGAGTCACTAAGTGAGGTGTGTGAAGTGACCCCTAAGGTTTCATTTCTTAAACTCACGCACCCATTGACATCAGCAGTATCGATTTCCCTTTGACTCACACACCCGGAGGAAGAGGTATTAATGTTCTCAGTAAGTAAAGCATCTAAACCAGTTAAAGTATGATTCACAGCAACAGAACTAGTATTACTGGACTCATTCTCACTATCAAGTATAGGCATATCATCATTGTATATGATTTCGGCAAAGAAGGCTAAACAAGGATCAAAACCATCAGATGTCTCAGGTTCCTCATTTTCAGAATCACTTGAGTCATCCCAGGTTTTGCAGATATTGGCTCTAGAGTGTTTGTTTTGGGCATTTAAATTAACTCTACAGTCTTGAGCAATGTGTCCTAGTTTACCACATCTATAGCATTCAGTCTTCTTGAAGTCTCTGTGAGGTCTTGTGTTGTCCTTGTTCTGTTTGTCATGAGGTTTCTCATGAGGTTTATGATTTGAAGGAGTGGTATAATTAGACTTGCCCTATCTATTTGCAACACTGTTTCTAAATTTAACAATTTTCTTAAATTGTTTTGTCATTAGGGCAATCTGATTATCTAGACTTTCTAAGTCACAGTCCTCATCAGAATCATTACTAGGGGTGTTTAACTCAGGCTTGATCATCTTAGAACTAAAGCTAAGATTGGAATTGGTATGTTTCCTATTAGTGTGGGTCAATTGCTTCTTAAACTCTAATTCCATTTCCACAGTTCTTAATTTGCTACTGAGTAATTCAGGAGTGAGATTAATATCACACATCTCCTCAATAGCATATCTTTTATTGTCAAATTTCTGTGGTAATGATCTCAGAATTTTAGACACAATTTCTTGTCTATCATAAGTTATACCATTGGCATGAAGTTTAGTGACAATGTCAGTAAGGTTCATATAAAAATCATCGAAAGACTCAGATTCAGACATGATTAAGGTATTATACTGTTGGATTAACATCTGAGTCTTAGCAGCTTTTACCCTAGAGTCTCCTTCGTGGGCAGTAATCAAGGTATCCCATGCTTCCTTGGAAGTGGTACAGGATGAGATTCTCTTGAACTCATGTTCGTTAATAGACATAAATATAACGTTCTTGCCTTTGTTATTATTTCGAGAAACCTGTTTCTCTTCTTGAGTAAACTCACTCAATATTTTCTTAATCCTTTCATTGCTTCCATCAGTGGCTGGTTTAGTTGGATAAGAGTATCCATTTTCAATAATATCCCAGACATCATCTCCCAGAGTGCCTTGAATGAAAGCAATCATTCTTACTTTCCAGTAAGAAAAATTGGTTCCATCAAAGACTGGAGGTCTGGTCAAGTTACCATATCTTTCATTTTTCTCGTCCATAATTGATTTTGAGAAAACAGTTTCAGAAACTCAGGATCTTTTTGAAAAAAGTTCACCAAAAGCTCTGATACCAATTGAAATAGCGTTGCCAAAGCCGTTTATGAAAATAAACTATTTAAGCAACTCCGAAAGTTTGTTGAAGAAACTCTTTACTTAAATCAAAACGATTTTGAACACAAGATGTGTTAACAAAAGTATGTACGAGATTAGGACAAGATTTGATAACAAGTTTTAGTAAACAGTTTAAAATGTTTTAAACTCAGCACACAAACATAATGGGATGAGAAGATGTAGAAATATTGATACTCAGGATTTTTAACGTGGTAAAACCTCAACCTTGAGGAAACATCCACGACTCCCTCTACGGAGTAAAACAAAAACAATCACTAAAACAAATATATGAGTTACAACCTATTTAACTAACATGCACACAAAACAAATCTATACAAGTTCAGGATTGTACCCTCTGGCATCCTTAACTTTTCTGCAGATCTTGTTTGTTGATGTAGTTGTCTCAGTTTGTCAACTCTTCTTTGTTCCAGCACTTTACGTCGACTTATTGTTCACCAAATCTTATAGCCAACACTTTGAGTGTTTGTAGTGTGAAGATGTTTGTGAATGGTGTTCTAAAACACATGCATGCACACACACACACTTATTAGTTACAGACGATCCTAACAAATCACATATAAAGTCTATATGCAGTGTATTTGTTATTTTTCTTTCTTACAAAACCAAGAACCTTTTCGACCTTTCAAAATAACCCAGATTCCACGGAGATCTTGCTTAAGAAATCGGTCAAGACCTTTCTCAATCACTTTTGAAAATATTATGTGGATTGAGAACCCTCCAAGTGCGAATCCCACTAGGTCAGGTTAGGTTTTGTAAAAACAGAAATAGAAAAACATCTATTGTTGATTCTGAAGTAAGAAAATATTTTTACAGAAAACAATCAACAACGAAATTCTCAAGATGAGAAATAAATGACACTAAGTGTGCTGTGACATGAAAAACTTCAGATCTATGATTTCTATTGAAAGAGAAACAAGATCTGAGTCTATGTCTAAGTTGGAAATAAGATTTATGAACACAAGGATTTCAGCAACCCAGAAATCACACAACTCGAACTCTCATAACTCAAGAAACACTAAGGATGGTGTTTATCTGGTTATGGTGTTTATGGAGAGGTAAGTGGTTTAGGTTTAGAGGTATTTGGACGAAGTTAGGGTTTCTAACTAGGGTTTGGTTTCTCTCTCTAACTTCTCTCTTCTCTCTTCTCTCTCTTCTCTCTCCTCTCTCTATTTTCTGAGACTTTTCAAAATGGCAAAAGCTTTCGAAGGCTGAGATGAGAGGCCTTTAAATAGGAAGAGAAGAAGATTCCAGAGCTTCGTTCAAAATCAAGGGCTCTGATTGAGTCAAGCTCCTTTGACTACAATCTAAGGGTTCACAGCAGGCGGTGGATTAAACAGGCTGTGATTGGTTAAAGGGTTTACACTAGGATTCACTCAAAAGACATGCAGGCCATCGATAAGGGTTGATCTAAGGGCTGAAAGCACGCGATGGTTTGTCTCAGTAAAGAAACACAGTTCAGGCCAATCAGAGGACACCAGGTGTAGGCCTGAGAATGAATGTAAACGCGCGTCCCAAAATAATTACAAAGCCAACCCTAGAGTCTCTAGCGCTTTTGGATTCTACCCAGAGTAACTTTAGGCCAATAAACACAACAATCCATATTTATATAATAACCCCAAGACTTTTTAAATCAAATTTTAATTAAATAAAACCTTGTTTAAAATATGTTTTAAATTCCCAAAAAATTATTAAAAATCAAATTGAGGGATTTAAACACACTCACAACATTTAAAACACATAGGGGTGCAATATGATATGCAAGAATCAAATTCTAAGTGTGTGAGTGATGGCTATAGTCTTAGGATCATTACATGATAGATAGAAGAAGAAGCAACCCAATCTCTGAAGCTCTTTGGTTTCTAGGATCGACACTATTTTGTCACAATTTCCAAACTAGATGAGCTCTTATACAGTCTAGACTCAAATGAGTCAAAAGTATAAGGGCTTCAAATATAATCTTTAATATGATCCAATCATGATGGTGTTGGTTCTATGGATATCAAGCTGACATTTATCTCTTTTATCCTTCTGTTCATAAGGATTTCTATAGGGATGGTTCTATTTAACTCCATCCTAGTTGTTGAGTCCAACTGAGCAAATGCATCTGCTCGGGCATTCTAAATTCTTGGTATTCTAATCATCTTGACCATCAGAAATTTAAATATGATGCCTAGAGATTTTGACAAATATCTGGTCGTGAATTATCCCTTAACCCCACATCTTTGGAGTACCTGATTAATGATTAATTAGGAATCACTATAAGTTATGACTTTCTCAGCACCCAATGACAATGCTAACTCTAATCCAGTAATCAGTGCTTCATATTTTGCTCTAATATTGGATGCTTGGAATGGAAAATGAAGTAAATATTCCACATCTATATCATTATGGGTGTTGATAATGAATCCACCTCCACTGCCCGTAGCACAAGAAGATCCATCTACATACAATTTCCAGATGGGGATGTCTTCACCAAAACTCCCTTCACATAGGGTTCCTTGATTGAACAACTTTTTACTCTGTTTCTTCATATTTCTTGGCGATCTCTTGCACAGAGAATGTTTTACGCTTATTTTAAGTAAAAATTTCTTTTAAGGAGGTTTGTTCAATTTTCTTTAGTGATGAGCTCTCTTTCCAGGAAGTCTGCTCCCCGGGAAAACTCTGACTGGTGGTGGCCTCTTCATAAGTGAATTCAGGGATGAAATCTACTATAACTTGCCCCTTCACTCTCGTTCTTAGCTCGTATAGTATATCATATTCTCCTAGTTACACTACCCAAGCCATCAATTTTCCTGACTTTTCTTTCTTATGAATTAGCTGGCGCAATGGCAGGTCAATGTAGACTACTATGGTGTGTTTTTAGAAAAACAGTTTCACTCTTGTCTATGTTTCAATGAGTGCCAAAGCTAATTTTTCCAGGCGAGGATATCTTATCTTTGCCCGTCTAAGAGCCTTACTAGTGTAATATACCGATTTTTGAATCCCATTTTCTAATCGAACAATATAAGAGCAAATTTTCTTATATTGCTCATAGTTTAGGCCTTGTATTATTTAGGATAGTTTTGCATATCCTATTATAAACCATCATCATGGAAATCCGACATCAACCTTCAAGATTTCCCTTCATCCTATAAAGGTATAAGACTTTTTAGGAATTAAAACTTTTTCATTAAATTTATTTTGGGATATTTATTTTTTTATTAAATTTGAAACGGGATTTTTTGTTTAATAAATTGAGGCATTTGTTATTTAAATTTGTTTCCAAAGTTTTCTGACCTCGTTAAAATGATAAGGCCTTCTCATTCGAACGAGATGTCAAAGTCGCTTGAAGTTCGTTAGATATCTTCATTTAATGAGCATCTAATAAGGGCGTACTGTTTGGCATCATTAGAAGGTCATTTGCAGATAGTTCAAATGAGATAGAAATTTCATTCGAATGAGATCCATTTTTTTAGAATGAACTGCTATTCTCATTCGAACGAGCCTCATTTGCATTCAAATGAACCGTCGCCTCAAAATTTGTGCAGCATTTATAAATACCTATTTCGTCTCCATATTTCGTAATACTTTTGAAAGAACAATTTTGACATATCCTTTGCAAAAGTTTTCAATCTTTTGAGTTTAGAAAACTCTTTTAATTCACAAAACACATACCCAAATAGTTTTTATGAATCGGTTTAAACCCAAGAAAATTTTAGTATCCTTGCATATACCTTATGGAGAGGTACTCGGAGCGATCACGACTGAAGCAGAAGGCTAAGGCTGATCGGTGGATACGTAGAGTGAATCTGCCGCTTATGGACTTGTTGGAGACAAGCATTATTCTTTAGAGATTTTTGAAGACTAGCGCATTATGCTTATTGCAGTATTCAAGTAGTATTATAGGTTGACCATTTTGTAATATTTCCAAAGTGATGAATAAAGGTTATGCCAGTAAGGTATTTTCCCTCAATCTTTATGTTCTTGAATGCGTAACATATGCATATGGTTTTGAACACATATTTGCCTTCATAACTAATTTAATCAAAGATTAAAATTTGTTTAAACTTGGTTTTATATGATTCGACTATTAAATTGATAAAATACAAAAATATAATTTTTTTTTAGACCAACCTTACCGAGCACGTTTATTTTCGCATTATCATATTGGTATAAAAGAATTCATCATGTTTTTCCACCTTTTAAAGGTGGTATCAGAGCAGGTTACACCAAATTATAGTGTGATCCTGATTTTCAAAGAGTTTTTCCCGCTGATACCATCTCTTACATGTGGTATCAGAGCAGGTGGTTGTTTGTTCATCTCATTTGCATTTGATTTTTTTCGTCAATGTACTCCCATAGTAATAACGACTTAAATCTTTTGAAGTTGAAGTTTGCTAAAAGAATTAAAATTCTTGAAAAAGAAAATTCTCATTTTAAATCCACTATGGATATTTTGCATACGGTTCAAACTCACACGGATATCTTTCGTGAGAAACATGTGGACATGGATCTAGATTTTAAAATTTTAGAATTGTCCAAGAAAGAGACTAGTGAAAGAGTGCAGTTTTAAGAGAAAGAATTAGGAGTCTCTGAAATTTTTAGGGCCTGTGTGCGTGCCAAGGAGGATAGTGATAAATTTATTATAGATTATATGGCACGCGAGAAGACTCTTAGGGATAAGTTTTCTTGCATTGATGGGGAACGAGATGACCTTCTAGGAATGATTAAACATGTGAAAAATAAGTCCCTAAAATTAGAAAAGTTTAATTCTTTTCTTAATTTTAAAATTTTAAAGTCAAAAGATGATTTAAAAGACTCGAGTAGTTTTTGTAGTGATGGTAGTGGCTCCCATGTTTCTAATTATTCAGTTGCTAAAGCCAAGACCATTATTTTTTTTAGAGGGTTAATCGAATCCAATGACGTTAGAAAAGGTCAACCCATAGGTAGCATTCCTCACGTTTGCACATGTTCGCATTGTGGTAGGAAAGGTCACCTTAGGCATTTTTGTTATGACCGTGGTAGAGGTACTAGAAAGTTTAAGTCTAGTGTTCCCTTGGTTTCCAAATCCCGACGTGTTAAGTATACATCTATTTGGGTTAGGAAATCCATTTTGGAGGGGGTTAGATGTTAGACTAGTTGATTATCGCAGGCTTGTACATGATTCTTCATTTTTTATATCATATGGGTGATTACTTGTAAGTTTTTGATTGTCATACTCTAGTTATGCTTCATGATATATGTTTGTTAGTGTTATGTAAGTGTATATTTTATATTATATTTTTTTATTAAGTCATATTTAAAAATACAAAAAGATTTTATTTTGACAATTTTTTTTAAATACAAAAAAATATCATTTTTTGTGTATTTTAGTTTTACACATTCAGTATGGCATATTGGTATGTTTGAACCCAATTCACTTCGTAATTTACATGTGGTTAGGACATTTGATTATGATTATAGACGCTTAGATTGATCTTAACCCTATTCGCATGGAGTTGTATAGATATTGATTTGCATTATGGATTCGACTTTGTATATACCTCCACACACACATGTACGAGCTTATTGGATTTTAACTTCACTATATATGTTTGAGCTTGGTGAGATATTCTCCCATCAATCCTGTCATCTTCATATTTTTTCAACTATGGAGATTTTTGCATGTAAGAACCATCGCTCATGAGCATTTATTTGGTTAGTATTGAAAAAATATAATTGTGCAGAGGAAAGGGTTGAGAAAGAAAAATGTTTTACATGAAATACACCATTGGCAAGTCCCAACAAAAAAATAAAGGCAATAATAAAAGGAAAATTGCCAAATAGGGGCCAACTTCGTTTGTTTTTTTGCTAGACCTTTTAAAAGCAACATGCTTGTAAAATTGTATTTGTTTATCATTTAAGGGAGATTTAGTTAAAGACCAATGCATTTGCACAATGAATCTTTGTCATATTTATTCTGTTATGACCTTATTGATTTGTAGAATCATCAATATTCTAGGCTTGTGTATATTATGCTTATTTTGTTCATTAAGTTCAACTTTATTTGTCACCTGAGGCTAAAGCTTAGTGTGAAAATTTATTATGGTCAACTGAGAACTTCTTGAATGTATTTGAGTGTTTGGGTTATAATTCTTTTATATATAGTTCACGCCCATTCATTCCATCCCACATGTTTAGACATATCGGTATTATGCTAGTGTGTAAGGCTGATGTGTTTGTGTTATGTTTTGTGGTCTTTTATATATATATATATATATATGTGTGTGTGTGTGTGTGTAGAATTTTCTTTGCATGTATTACATATGGTATTGTATTTTGTATTCGTGAAATTACTTTTTTGAAAAAAAATGAAAATTTTTAAAAATAGTTGATTTTGATGGCCTTTGAGATTATCATTACACATGATCTATTTATATCTTTTCATGATGATATCTTATCTTCTACGTAATGTTTCGTATTTCATGATTATCTTTTACTCATTTCTCTATTACGGACAAAAAAGGGGGAGAACATATTACGACAGAGTTTTTATGTTTATTCAAAACTTGATGAGTCCCGGGGTATATTTCTTTGTCTCATCTGTGTAGGTACTCAAACAGAAAATCAAGACACACCGGATGAAGATAAAATTTTCCAAAAGTGAGAACAAGGAGAGTTTGAATACAAAGATACTTATGTGGTTCCATTCTAGGGTTGGGAAAGGTGTTAGATTTCTTTCATCATTTACATAGTAATATTGATGCAATTTGGATTTTGGATACGTTTATTTGTTTTTTGTACCGAAATAACCAAAGGGGGAGATTTATAAGAGAATTTTTTTTATATTGCTTATAGTATAGGCCATATATTGTTTTTGGCTAGTTTGGCATATCCCGTTACAAACCGTCACACACTGTCCCGATAAATCGACATCAACATTAAGGACTTCCCTTCATCCCATAAAGGTATAAGACTTTTTAGGAATTTAAAGTTACACATAAAATTTATTTTGGGATGTTTTATTCTTTTATTAAATCTAAAACAAGATTTTTTTTTAAATGAGGCATTTTTTATTTAGTTTTTTCTCAAAGTTCACTGACTTTGTTCAAACGAGAAGGCATTCTCATTCGAATGAGATATCAAGGTCGTTCGAAGGTCATTTGATATATTGATATAACGAGCATTTAATGAGGGTGTACTATTTGGCATCATATGAAGGTCGTTTGAAGATGGTTCAATCGAGATAGCAATATCGTTCAAACGAGATCCATTTTTGTTAGAATGAACTAATATTTTCATTAGAACGAGCCTCATTTTCATTTGGAGAACCGCAGCCTCGAGATTTTTGTAGCATTTATAAATGCCTGTTTCTTTTCCATATTTCATAGGACTTTTGTCATAACGATTTCTGCATATCCTTTGCAAAAGTTTTCAACCTTTTGAGTTTAGTAAACTCTTTTGATTCTCATAACACATCCCCAAATAGTTTTTATGAATTGTTTTAAGCCCTGGAAAGTTTTAGTATCCTTGCATATACCTTGTGGAGAGGTACTATATGGATAACCTGTGAACCTATAGGGATCACGACTGAAGAAGAAGAAGAACGTTGAGGTTGATTGGGGGATACCGAGAGTGAATCTGCCACTTATAGACTGCTTGGAGACAGGTAGTATTCTACAGAAATTTGTGAAGACTAGTGCGTTATGTTTGTGGCGGTAATCAAGTAGTATTGTAAGTCGATTATCTTGTAATATTTCTAAAGTGTTGAATAAAGGTTTTCCCGTTAGAGATTTTTTCTCAATCTTTGTGTTCTTGAATGTTTTTCATATTCTTATGGCTTTGAACACATATTTGACTTCATAACTAATTCAATCAAAGATTAAAATTTTTTTAAAACTAGTTTTGTATGCTTAGACTATTAAATTAATAAAAATACAAAAAAAGAAATTTTGTTTGAGACCAACCTTGTCAAGCATGTTTATTTCCTCATCTCATATTGGTTTCAGAGAATTCATTAATGACACGAGAAATCGTCCACTTGTTGTTCTCGTACCAACAAGTCAATTGTAAAATAGGTAATAAGCAAATAGAGCAAGTAAAGAGAGATAAAATATAAGATATAGAGTGGTTCGGCTATTAAAATGAGCCTACGTCCACTTTGGTGCCACACTCTCATTACATGCATTTGTTAGTACATGTTTACAATGATGTAATAGGCGTACAATGTAGATGAGAGAAGAGAATACATATCTGTGATGTTTTCGGGAGTGCCGGAGAGATGCGCGAGATGCCGATGAATAGCCTCCAAACTGTATCGAGAGGCATGAGGTATCTATCAATGCTTCCCCAAGTGTAGTAATCTCCGGACTGGATATCAGTGTAAAATAATGTATTAAGATACGCCCCCTCAATCCCGAGGTGTGGACCCTTATTTATAGGAGGTGTATGTGATGCATCGCTACTATAATGGATTGGGGCTGCGGCCAGTTTAACGGACAGTTTGAGGCCGCACCCTATGACGTGTAAGGGACTGCATCCCGTGACTGAAGGGCTGTGGAAGTAGGCCAGTGAGCCATATATAGGTAAGGCTATAGCCCGTAAATGATAGGCTATGGTGGAACGTCTTTGGCACATGCCCATTGTATACTTCTTCCGCGACATGGTGCTATATTTTCCATATCAATAAGCCCCCAAGTCGTAGTGCTAAAAGATAACTATTGGGGCTACGGTTGAGTAACCAAGTCTTCTGAAACTGCCATGGTAATTCGAAGGCAACATTTCATCTTTTCATGGTCTCTTATATAAATGGCGACTGGTCATGGCCTTTATTACGTTTCCAATTGTCTTAGAGCATATTGAAGGCAAACTTCTATCAATTCATCCTTTGACTTTTTCGGCAAGCATTAGGTGGTGTCTCGTGGTGTTTGGTGGCTGAGCAATCAGTTTTTATCAATCTCTAAGTAAATTTCGAACCAAATGCTCTCTGAATTCTATTCTTTGTTGTTTGTTCTTGATTTTTACTAGCAAATGATCCATACAAACTCATATCTCGTGCAATAATCATGGTAATTAACTGATTATCAAGTGAATCCATACTATTAATTCCATAATCATGTTAACTTACATGAATTCCTTTATTTGCCTGAATAGGGTTAAATATCGAATTCTGAATTGAATCAACACTGCTAATCTTAGTTGGAACGAACTCATTAGAGTCCATTGATTTGATTGGTTTGTTGGTGAATCAATCTTCAATTGATGAAATAAATTGCTAAACCCTTGTTGACCCAATGAATGAAACTTTGTTGACTTTTATCGGATCAAATTTGCTAATTTTAGGATTTCAGGATTTGAAAAACATGTCACTCTGTTCTTGACGTTCTTGAGTGAAACTTTCAAATTCTTGGGCTTTGATCTTTAGATTAGGTTACCATTGTTATCAAACTGCTTAGGAGTCTAGGCACGGCAGGTAGCATTCTTTTTCTATTTAGTTGCGGCCTCATGTCAATACTTGTGTATAATACATACCCTTTTGCACTTAGGGTTTAGCCTTAGGTTAGTAGCCACGGTGTTTATCCAATAAACTAAAGGGCTGCGGCATACTAAGACATACTTAATGTCTGCTTCCCCATAATAAAGTGCCTCTATAGTAGTTGAAATTCCTAGGATTCCAAAGCCCAACTCACTATAGTTAGCTGAAATTGTTGAAACTTCTAGTTCTCTTCCACACGTATTCGTTGTTCCTGCCACGGCCTCTAAGAGGCTTATCTGACCATAATGGTTGCAACACCTAATAGCAAAATTTTTGCTTTTCAGGTCTTGTTACAGCTATATGAGTTGTAATCCTGATGAATTTCTGAAGGAAATCTAGAACAAACATTTTTGAGTTTCTCTTCCTGAACTCCCTTCTGTGCATCCTTTACAGACATTTGGGCCATGTATGCTCAAATATTGCCTAAATTACATCACTTTAGAATTTGAATCTGCAAAAAACACTTGTAGGAAAGAGACTAACTCCGTGGACTCCTCTTACAGGAAAAGTACTAATTCCACAATAATCGAAGAGGAGGCCAACTCCAGTAACAACCTTATAGGTATTTATGCCGCGGCTACTGGGACTTCTAAAGCTAGGTACGCACCTGCTGGCCCTTCTAACGGAACCGAGAGACCTCCTATAGCCTTAAATGTCTGCAACATTATGACTCAAGAGTGGGTTAATCAAGTGGCTGAATCATTTTGGTTTCCTGAGGATTTGATGTGCTCAGCACCCGCCGCGGAATAAAGACCATGTACGGAACTTGCTGGTGATGGGGTCTGCTTCCCCCTCTACGCTTTCATTTATGGACTGCATCTTCCTATGCCAGTCCCCATTAGGAGAATCTTCCATACCATGAAGTTAGAACCAGCCCAACTGGATCCCGATGGATAGAGGGCAATTCTTGCGTCTTTGGTGATATAGAAGAATAGGTTCCAGAGGGATATAACTCCCGCGGAGTTTTTTCATTTTTACAAACCAAAGGAGAATTCTATAAAATTCGCATCGTGTTATTACTTTACCATCTGCGGTAATAAGAAAACCCTTTATACTGGGAGGCCCACCAGTGTAAAAAATTGAAAGGGCAAGTACTTTTATATTTCTGTAGAAGGGTGGGCAATCCACCCAGGCGAGACTAAGAGAGAGAAATCTTTTAGGATGCCGCGGCAGTGGGGACGTCCCTCCAAGATAGGTAAATAAGGTTGTAGTCCTTTGAATTATGGATGCGTCCTATTTTTAGAGTTATATTTGCAATATTATTCCCCTAGTTTTATACTAATATTAAACTTTATATGCAGCTCTTGAAAATTTACCACTAAGTGGGTGGCAAGAGAGTAGGATAAGGAGGGTTGCGAAAGTAAGTGCTAATGATAAAAAGTTTAGCACCCTCATGACTTCATCTTCCTTCTTTGAAGCAGGCTACTTCACCAAAAAATATATACGAAAAGAGATGGTCGCGGAAGGTAATAACCAACAGATCTTTGAGGATGCAGTAGCTCAATTGATATTTAACTTTGCTTCATTTCTTCTTCAGGTGAGGAGATAGATAGGGAGCTCCTAGCATCTCAACTGGATGAAATGGATGAGGATACAGTTTCCCTCAACAATGCAGTAAAATATAGAAAAATAAAGAGCTTTGGATGAGGATGCAGTTTCCCTCAACAATGCAACCAACTTCTTTCTATAGCTTTGGCATGCTTCGTGATCTCAGTGTCACAGCATCCTTTAGTCACTTTGATTGGATTATTATCAGGCCCCCCGGGATAGGTATTATAAAGCTTCCCCAACCTATGTTTGGATATATATAATACCTTCCTAGGCTAGGTTTAATTTATTAAGCCACCCATAACTAAGTGACGCATGCCGAGAACTGAGAACGGGCATTATAAGCCCCTGTGGCTAATGTAACGGGGATTGGTCGCCCCTGTGGCTAATGTAACGGGCATTGTAAGCCCTCGTGGCTAATGTAACGGGCATTTTTAGCCCCCGTGGCTAATGATGTGGATATAAGTATACCGAGAGATTGTCGTCCTTATGAATATAAGAATATGTCCTTGCGCCATGAGTGGTGTTGTAAGCCCGTTAAGGTTGTAAGCCACATAAGTATCATTCTCGGAATAAATAGTCTTTCGAGAGAACTGGTCCTCTTTCCCTTGAAATCTGTTTTAGATAATGGTCATTAATAGGATTTCTATAAATGGGAAGTCAAGGGATAAAACATGACTAAATCTGTTCTTCATACATAGATATGATTTTGTTAGGACAGTGCAAAGTAAGCCTAATTATATATATATATATATATTGTTGACACAAAAATTCTCCATCTACGAGGACCAATCAGAAAAGGACACATGCCATCCCATGTGGCAATATTTATACTTATTCAGCACCCGAGGAGAGTTGATCGACACCCGAGAAGAGTTAGCCGGCACCCGAGGAGAGTTGGTCGGCACCCGAGGAGAGTTAGTCAGCACCCGAGGAGAGTTGGTCGGCATACAAACCAACACATAGCATACCAAGCTACTTAGCGTGCAGAGCAACCAACCAGAAAGATCAAAGGATAACTATGCATTTAATGTGCATTAAGGAAGATAACAACGCATTTAATGAGCCTTAATGTACATTTCTACGGTATCAAAAGATGACAACACATAGCCTTTTCACATTTACTCCCATCACTATAAATACATGTATTCCCTTAGCCAAAGGGACGAACAACCAAGATATCATACACAAGATACATACTATTTCTCTCTCTACACCATATTGTGCTATTGTAAACCCCTGGGAATAAAATAACAGTGGACGTAGGCTTTATTCATAGACGAACCACTTTAAAATCCGTTGTCTCTTATATGTTTGATGGGAATATTTATCTTCATCTTCGATCTCATCCTCATCATTTATCTGATGTTGATGCCACTAAAATGGCAGAGGCCATTTTCTGTCTTCAACAGATTGGCGTCGTCTGTGGGAACGTGTTACAAGCATTGTTCTCCATCAAAAGCTAAGTCTTTCTTTCTTTCTATATGAATAATTACGTATATTGTTTCATTCAATCATGAATCTCGTATATATATTCGCGAACTTAATTATTTTTTATAATCCAAATAACACTGTTATATAGAATAATTTATCATATTATATGCAGCCTGAAATTCAGGGATGTTAATCATACCGTTTTATTCACATATAGATCTGGACGATCATGTCAAATTTTGGTAATTTTTATTGTTAATTTTAAGCCAAGTTTCGAACGATTTTTTGACTATTCAGATTTCCATCATATGTTTTTGTCTGTAATAAGAGAATAAGAAAAGTTAAAGTCAAAGAACAAGATTTCTCCTGGAAATCATGACCCATATCCACTTTCTCTCTTTTCAGAAAAATGATTTTCTCTGCACAGATGTCAACCTAATCACTTTATTGTATCAACAAATAATATGAATCTGCATAACTGAGAATTACAAGTTTTTGAGAGTTTTTTTTCGATATATATATATATATATATATATATATATATATATATATATATATATATATATATATATATATATATATATATATATATATATATATATATATCAATTCTCTGTGATGTTAGAAAGAGGTAAACATGAAATACTCTCTTTCACCATAAATTCTTCCTGTAAGACTACACATATTTTTTATTCTTAATCGATCTCAATTAGATGGAGATGAATCGATCTTGATCTTGATTTTTTATGATAACATCAGTTTGAATTGAGCCAACTTTAGAACCGATTTGGTCTGAAATCCAGTTGTGATGAAAACGGATGGGATTCATCAGAAATGAATATTACAAAGAAAATGAGTTTAACTCGTCAACAACCAAGCAAAAGATAATATATATAATTATTTGAAGAATCAATTGTAGGGAAGTCAATTACAAAACCAGGCCACAGTTCGCCCCAAACCCAGAGAATGAGGACCCCGTACATTTCCAGTTGGTCGGCGACAGGGGTACTCGACCTCCTATCTATTGGTCGACGATCACTGAACAAAGTCGGAAGCATATTGGCGGTACATATACTTGGTCGGCGACTGTTATATCACAACATGTCATGGGCTACTTTACTTTTCTGGACGATACTCATATATTAGAACAGAAATCCCACCGATATCTGATCATCAAGGGGGTTAGCAACTCATATAAGAAGAGAATAAGTTGGTCGGCATCATGTTTATGGGTTAGCAATAACCGATTTTACACCGGTGGATTTACCCGACCAACTATATACTGCTCGGCTAAGTTTATTTTTGATGAACGGCGTACTCAATTGTTGATTGGACCTGGTGGTTGACACGGATCGGCACCATCCAGCGCTGGTCGAAACCTGGTAAATAGGTCGACGAGCTCCTAATGTTGGTCGGCTATTGTCGGCAATAATAATTCTTGGTTGGAAGCATCATTAGACCATTATTCCTTGGTCGGCGAAACACATAGTTGGTCGGCGACATGGTTGTTCTAGAATCAAGACTGACGCTGGTTTGCACATGTGGGCAGATTCTCCGAATACAGGTCGACAACATCTATTTCTTATCGACATTCATTAATTTTCTCCCCGACCAACAATATTATGGTTTATGGACGATTCACACTTCATCTACACCATCCTAATTTTGGGTCTGATAGCCCAGTGATCTGCCAAACTTCGACAAAGAGCGTTGAGTTGTTCGATCTCGGCAACTCTACGATCTAAAATTTATGGTCAAAAAATGATTCATTACTGGTCGGCACTTGGAAAACATTTGATACTAGAACCTGTTGTTGGTTGACGAAACCAGTTGTTGGCCAACTCTTTATTTGTTGGTCGGAGACATTATTTTTCGTCAGAGACATTTTTCTGATAATCGGTGGTATTATTATTCTGTACGGAAGATGCACAGGTTGATAATGGTGCTCGGCCAATTTTTGTTTAGTCAACGGGGCATTTTTGTGGGTCGATGTCACCTATCGCTGATCGGAGATGGAGAAAATTGTAATCAGAACATCATTTACTAGTCGGAGGCAAAATAGGGATATACAGCTTAAATCTCTGACAGAGTCCTGGTAGTGCATAACGGGTTATAATCCTTTGGTTTTTTGGGTCAAAATAAAACCTTTTGCTGTTAAATACTCAATTGTTAAAATCTTATGATTTATTACACCGAGTCTTTATTTCACAACTACATGAGAAAAATAATTTTAAAATCGACTTAAATTTGGGCATTTGCTTAAAATTAAAATTATTTTGCAAAGAGTCTAAATCAAACCTCGTGTCTTTTATATATTTGCTCACATGACACATTCGACAAGACACAAGACAAATTCACCCCTACCATTTATTAATTCATACCTTTCTAACACAATAAAAAAATTTACTTCAAAACTAATTTATAAATATTTTTGAAATCAACATATATTCGATCATTTACTGAATTTCAAATAATTCCTAGAATGATTAATTAGCCCTAATTATGACACATGTTTGATAAAAATTTGCCCACATCATACACGTGTGGATCAAAAATATTATTTCATATTTTGAAATTTTTATTGCTTTATGCTGATACACATCATATATTGTTTGGCTAGATAATTATTCTCAAGACTAACTATCTGATCTACTCTCAACAGATGTTCGGGCAGCTTATTAAAATTCTTTAGGTACAAGATTCAATCCCGACGAAAGCTCGGCCACAATCTTAAACCTCTGAAAACTGTTATTGCTCGACATCAGGCAATTTCGCCTCGACAGATCAACCGGACATATATTATTTCATATTTTGAAATTGATATTTTTATTGCTCGAACAAATACATATCCTATATTCATTATATTGAATAAATTATTCTCATGATAACTAATCAATTCAGCTTACACATATGGTAGGGCAAGTTATTACTTTTTACAGGTACAATGTTCGGTCTCGACTAAGAATTCGGCCATGATTGCCTGGGAATCTTATTAATGCTCCTATATCTATATTCGATCGAGCACAAATAGCTACTCATCCACAATCTTAAACTTCTGAAAAATATTATCATTGCTCGGCATTATGAAGTTTTATCTCAGCGAGGCACTATTCATTTTATTATTTCTCTGTCTATGCTTAAGCAAAAAATTATTCTATATATCCATTGGGATTCATATTCTATATTCATCTCATTATGGAGCTCGACGAGATATATATTCAGTTCCGAAGAGATCTACAACATTTATCATATTTCACCACCAACGGACAGTTGGTCTGGGTCATTCTTATTTATATTCAGGCCCGACAATTTTCTCGACCACATTCTTATGTTCTGGAAAATATTATTCTTGCTCGGCATTATAAAAAATTTTTCCTCAGTAAGATACTTATTCAGCTCCGAGGAGAACTACACTATTTGTTTTATTTCACCCCCAACGGATACTTGGTCGGGGTAATTCTTATTTATATTCAGGCACGGCAAAGTACTCGGCCATTTTCTTATATTCTAGAAAATATTATTCTTACTTGGCATTATGCAATTTTGCCTCGACAGATCAGCAAGACAGTTTATTATTATTCTAAATCATTCTTTATGTCTATGCATGTTTTATATTTATCTCAGCATGGAGCTCGAAAAATTTCTTCTCTCTACATATATTCAGCTCCGAGGAGGTCTCACACATTTATATTATTTTATTCCCAACAATCTGTTGAGGAGGTCTCTAGCATTTATTATATCTTATTCCCAATAATCTGTTGGTCAGCTCCGAGGAGCCTCTAGCATTTATTATCAATTACCACCGACTCCGGTTGGTCGAAAAGCATTTACCACCAACTCCGGTTGGTCGGAAACTTATTACCACCAACTCCGGTTTGTCGAAAAACTTATTACCACAAACTCCGGTTGGTCGGAAAACTTATTACCACAAACTTCGGTTGGTCGGAAACTTTTACCACCAACTCCGGTTGGTCGAAAACTCAATTACCACCGACTCCGGTTGGTCGATCATCTATCACCACCAATTCTGGTTGGTCGGTGTTGATACCAAAATAAATATGCTGATATGGACGAATGATATGAAGACACGTATCAATCTACTTGGCACAATAGCAACGAGGAAGTTCGTTTCCCCGACCAACTCATGAACTCCCGAGCAACGAGGATACACCGAGGAACTTCAGCACTCCGAGGTACTCTAGCGCTCCGAGGAACTCCTGAGCAACGAGCAACTAAGGCGGTCCGATCTGCATCTCGGCCGTAACATTAATTGCCAAGATATCCAACAGTTCAATTATTCATTGAATGTTTATCATCTTGACGCACACGCTGCATTAAATGTATTACCATTTCATATGTATATCATTTAATGTATCAACCCTTTCATGTACAGCCTAAGGGCTATAAATACCTTGTATCACCCTCATTCAAAGGGACCGGAATTTCTTGAGAGAACTTGTAATCAAGAATTCCACAAACACTCAGCAATAACATAACAGTGGACGTAGGCTTTATTCCTAGCCGAACCACTTTAAAAATCTTTGTCTCGTTTTATTTATCTAGTGATTGAATAATTAGAGTGATCTAGTTTTTTACATCAACAGATTGGCGCCGTCTGTGGGAAACGATTGTTATTATCGTTTTTCACCAAAAATCATTCATCATCAATGGCGGATAATCCAGAATCCAGCAATCGAAACGCTGGAAATGCTGGAAATCCTCCAAATCCCTCTACACCTCCAGATCTGGCCGGAATTATGACGAATCTGGCTCAAGGACAAACCGCCATGCAAGACACAATGAAGCAACTCATACAAACCCTTCATGGCAATGCACCTGCACGTTCAGGACAGCAAAGCGGTCAGAGGCAAACTTATTTACTTTCTTCATGTTCCAGGCGTACTGAGTCATATCGTAATGAGGAGTCTGATGATTTCTCTTATCAACCTGGGCGAACTTCGTCAATAAGGGCTACAGATACTGATCAACGTATCACCCTCTCTCCAGAAAGACCCAGTGCTTTAGAAAGATTGAGTAGAGTGTCTCCTTTCAGTCGGTTAGGACCAAGGAGAAATATGAGTCCACCTAGAGCCCCATCGAGAAGCTTTCGACCACCATCAGGTTTGAGAGAAGGATCAGCACAATCACGACCAGCTACTCGTCGAGATCGATCTCAGGAAGCTACGTCAGAACAATCAATTGCTCGGACTAAGCGGCCTGAGGAAGGAAATGAAGCATGGAAAGGTTCCATTCAGCGGTTGGAGGATAGACTTGGAGAAATGGCTAAAGAAAGGAATCCCTTACAGAGAACTTTTGTTCAAGGGACACCTTTTGTGCAGGCCATTGTGAATTTTCCTACACCATCGAAATTCAAAGCACCTGTAGTGACCCCTAAGTATGATGGAAAGACAGATCTTGTTCTTCATATAGAACAATATCAAGCTGCTGCCAACATATATGCCGTTCCCGACGAGATGAGGTGTAGAGCATTCTCGGGAACTCTTACCGGATCTGCACAGATATGGTACAATAATCTTCCTCGGGGTAAGATTTCGACTTTCATTCAGTTAGCCGAGTTATTCATTGGCAATTTCTGTTTTGGAGCAAAGCCAGTAAAACGAGTAGCACATTTGTTAAGTGTTAGACAAAAATCTGGTGAGAGTACTAGAGATTACATAACTCGTTTCAATAACGAGAAGCTGGAGGTCATAGATTACGAAGAGAAGACAACAATCACCGCTTTGATGAGTGGGTTGTTGCCTAATAAGTTGTATTATACTTTGGCAAAAGATCCACCTAAAACTATGTCAAATCTGATGGCAAAAGCGGCCAAAATCATGAATGCCGAGGAAGCTATGGCTGCAAAGAAGAATATAGATAAAGACACCAAGGTGGAAGTCGAAAAGTCTAAGAATAAAGAGCATAAGGGCAATGGCGGTGATAAACGCTCCAGAAATAATAAATCATCATGGGAAGTCTTGAAGAAATATGACAATTATACTCCTTTGAAAATGGATATTAATCATGTCTTGGAAGAAATCAAGAACAACGAGGAGGTAAAATGGCCAAAGAAACTGAAGTCAGACCCTAATTCGAGGAGTAGGGATAAGTACTGCGAATTTCATAAAGATCATGGTCACATGACCAAAAATTGCATAGCTCTTCAGAACGAGATTGAAACACTCATCCGAAGAGGAAAGCTAGCGAAATATATTGATCGGGGAGGCGAAAAAAGAAATAATGACCGAACTAGAGAGAGGTCTAGATCTCCTCACCGAACGGAGGAGAAAAAGAAGAGAAACCATGAAGATGATCCAGAGGATGACCCCGATCTTCCCAAGAAACCAAGGCAGCCAGAACGAGAGGTATTTTCCATACGTTTTGGATCAAATGATTGTAATGTTATTACAGGAGGAGATGCAGGAGGAGGAGACCATACTGCAGAAAGAAAAGCTTACCTTGGAGAGGCTCAAGCTTGTTCATATATTCAGTGAATAAATCTGGCCGAGGACGATCGTCCGAGGAAGGTAAACAAAAAGAAGCTGGTCATTAGTTTTTCAAAAAATGACCTGGCAGGTGTTCTTTATCCGCACGACGATCCTCTGGTGATCAAAATGAGGATGAAGGAAGTAGTGATTTCAAGGGTGTTGGTAGATAATGGAAGCTCGGCAGACATCATGTACTATTCATGCTTTGATAGCTTGAATCTGAAATTATCTCAATTGGAACCCTATCACAGACCCCTCCTGGGTTTTGCTGGCGAGAAAGTTTTTCCACTTGGGACAATCAAATTGGATATATTCATTGGAACTTGGCCTGCTTGTCGAACAGAAAGAATACGCTTCTTCGTGATAGATAAGAATGTGTAGTCAGCCTACAACATCATCATGGGAAGAGTTGGTTTGAAGAAATTCGAAGCAGTTCCATCTACAGTGCATCAATGCTTAAAATTCCCAACAAATTTTGGAGTAGGAGTTGTGAAGGGTGACCAAAAAGTAGCTCGGGAATGCTATTATTCATCTGCCGAGGAAGAGGAGCTTGAGGAATCAAGGAAAAAGACTACTACCTACCATGTGGAATAAGATACAGAGATTGAAACTCTCGATCCTAGAGATGAATCCCAACTTGTAAAAGGACAGGTGGTGGAATCTACAGAAAATGTTATTCTGGACGACGAGCACCCGGAACGAGTAACCCAGATAGGTTCATCATTGGATGCTTCAATAAAACAGGAGTTAATAACTTTCTTGAGAAATAGGAAGAAAACTTTCGCATGGAGTCATGAAGACATGACAGGAATATATCCAAACTTCCTATGTCACGAACTCAATGTGAATAAGGAGATCAAGCCCGTAAAGCAGAGAAGAAGGGTATTTAGCCCCGACAAGAATCAATCCATTCAAGAGGAGGTCGACAAGCTCCAGAAGGCTCAATTCATTGAAGATGTGAAATACCCGGACTGGTTGGCGAATGTGGTGATGGTAAAGAAGAAAAATAATAAATGGAGAATGTGTGTTGATTTCACCGATCTTAACAAGGCATGCCCAAAGGATCATTTTCTATTGCCCAGAATTGATCAAATGGTGGATGCTACCTCGGTACATGAGCTGCTCAGCTTCATGGATGCTTACTCTGGCTACAACCAGATCAAAATGAAACCTAAAGACAGGGAAAGTACTTCTTTTATTACCCCTAGGGGAACTTATTGCTATAATGTTATGCCTTTTGGTTTGAAAAATGCAGGAGCGACATACCAGCGGCTGATGAACAAGGTTTTCACCGAACAAATCAGTTGCATAATGGAAGTCTATGTCGATGATATGCTAACAAAAAGCAAGAAAGCTGCAGATCATCTAGTTGACTTAGCTCAGACATTTGATCAACTGGATAAATACCAGATGAAGCTCAACCCGACGAAGTGCACATTTGGAGTACGAGAAGGAATGTTTCTCAGATACATTGTCAACCAGCGAGGCATTGAAGCAAATCCAGATAAAATCAAAGATCTTTTAGGATTGCGATCTCCAACAACAAAGAAAGAAGTGCAGAGTCTTATAGGACGAGTTGCAGTGCTCAACAGATTTGTGTCCCGAGCAACTGATAAATGCCTCCCATTCTTCAAAACACTTCGAAAAACTTTTGAGTGGACTGATGAATGTGAGAAGGCCTTTCAAGACTTGAAAAAGTATTTGGGAGCACCTTCATTGTTGTCCAGGCCAATAACAGGAGAGAAGTTGTATTTGTATCTGGCAGTATCAGAGAATGGAGTTAGTTCGGCATTGATCAGATTGGATAATGGAGTCCAGAAGCCAATTTATTACACAAGTAAGGCTTTCCGAGGTGCAGAGATCAGGTACCCAAAGTTAGAAAAATTGGCATTGGCATTAATTGAAGCAAGTAGAAGAATGAGGCCATATTTCTAGGCCCATACCATCATCGTGTATACCGACATGCCATTAAGACAAGCCCTCCATAAACCAGAAAAGTCAGGGAGACTGATGTACTGGGCAATAGAGCTCGGTGAATATGATATTGTGTATGAACCCAGGTCATCATTGAAAGGGCAAGCTGTAGAAGATTTTATAGCAGAGTTTACATATCCTGATACCCCCGAGGAACAAAAGTTGCTCACTGACCAACCTGTGGATGTTACAGGTTCAACAGACATAAGTCCAAATTAACTCTGGTTGGTAAAAGGGCTTGTGGATGTAGAAAGATCATCAAATTCAAACCCAGACCAACTCCGGTTGGTAAAAAGGCGAGAAGAAATGGTCGATGAGGAGCGAAAATTAACAGGGGAGGATGGAAGAGAACAGCAGATATTTCACCGAGGAACTCTATTGGATAAGATATTTGAAGACGAGTTACCTACATGGAGATTGTATGTAGATGGGTCATCTTGCACAGCGGGTTGTGGAGCAGGGATTATTTTGAAAACCCCAGACGAGATTGATATAGAATATGCCTAGCGATTTCAATTCAAAACCTCCAATAATGAGGCTGAGTATGAGGCCATGATAGCAGGTCTTAATCTAGCAAAGATCATGGAAGCACAACAAGTGATGGTATTCAGTGATTCTCAATTAATTGTGAATCAGATGATGGGAACATATGCGGTTAAAGGGGAATTAATGGTCAAGTATCATGCAAAGGTGATGGGATTGCTGGCAGAATTTGACGCCATTCAGTTGATCAGAATACCCAGAATAGAAAATGCACAAGCAGACGCACTAGCCCGACTAGCATCAGCTACTCGTACCGAGCTGAGAAGAACGATACCAATTGAAGTACTGGAAAGTCGTAGCATAGATGAAAACCTGACGATGAATGTTATTACCCTTGATCTAGGACCATCTTGGATGGATCCCATCAGGGCATATATTGAAGAAGGAGGATTGTCAGAGGATAAGCTCTCTGCCAAGAAATTGAAGTATAAAGCTGCTCGGTATGTATTAACTAATGGTATTTTATATAGACGAGGAATTATGGCAGGTTTGCAGAGATGTGTACATCCCTCCGAAGTGAAAGAATTGATTGAAGAGATTCATGAAGGGTCTTGTGGAGCTCATGTAGCAGGTCGAACACTTTTGCAAAGTGTAATAACTCAAGGATACTACTGGCCAACGATGAGGGCAGATTGTATAGCCTATGCTAAGAAATGTGACAAGTGCCAACATTTTTCCTCCATCCAACGAACTCCACAAGCATTGTTGACACCCATAACTTCCCCTTGGCCATTCGCCATGTGGGGAATTGATTTGGTGGGACCATTGCCGACCACCAGAGGAAGATTCAAGTACCTCGTCGTCGCAGTAGACTATTTTACTAAGTGGGTAGAAGCTGAACCCCTTATCGACATGACGTACGAGAAGGTATACCAATTTATCTGGAAGAATATCATCTGTCGATACAGTCTCCCTCATGCCTTCATCACAGACCATGGAACACAATTCGACAACAAAGAGTTTGCTGCCTATTGTCAACAATCAAACATCCTGAAGACTCATTCAACACCAGGTCATCCTCAAAGCAATGGGCAGACTGAGGTGACAAACAGAACGCATCTAAATGGCTTGAAGAAGAGGCTAAGTGAGGCTAAAGCTAATTGGATTAATGAGCTACAATCAGTATTGTGGGCTTACCGAACAACTCCTCGAGTAGCGACTGGAGAATCACCATACATGCTGGCATTTGGAAGTGAGGCTATAATACCTGCCGAGTTGGGTCTCCCAACACACAGAGTGTTAAATTTCAATTCCCCAGTCAGTGACTTGATGAGAAGATTAGATTTGGACATGCTCGAGGAGGTTAGAGAAGAGGCAGCCATTAGGAATGCTGCTTACCAACAACGCACAGCTCCGTTCTACAACAAAAGGGTGAAGAAATGCGACTTAAAAGAAGGGGATTATGTGCTAAAGAAGGTCATTCAGAAGCACAATAAGCTTGAAGCCAACTGGCATGGACCTTACCGAGTTACAGAAGTTATCCGACCAGGAACTTACCGAATAGCAACTCTAGAAGGAGAGGAATTCAATAATGCTTGGAATGTTGAACACCTTCGCAAGTATTATCAATGATGTAAAATGTACAACAGTCCCATCAATATGAATAAAACGATGATGTTTTCACCATTTTTCTCTCCTTTGTTTGAAAGTTTTTCGGGGAATACTAGTGTTGTACACTACTACGTTGCTCGACAGCAAAAAGAAGACGATAGTTCAGACCCACGACCAACTCCGGTTGGTAAAAGGGCGAGAACAAATGATATACTCCTTTGGTTAGGAGGCGTACACTAGCGTGACCAACTACGGTTGGTAAGATAACTAGTGGACAGATAGTTCGAAAGAACCTGATAGTTCGAGCGTGATCAACTTCGGTTGGTAAAATAGCGAGAACAAATGATATACTCCTTTGGTTAGGAGGCGTACACTAGCGTGACCAACTACGGTTGGTAAAATAACTAGTGGACAGATAGTTCGAAAGAACCTGATAGTTCGAGCGTGATCAACTTCGGTTGGTAAAATAGCGAGAACAAATGATATACTCCTTTGGTTAGGAGGCGTACACTTGCGTGATCAACTTCGGTTGGTAAAAGAGCTTGTGGACAAGATAGTTCGAAAGAACCCGATAGTTCAAACCCATGACCTACTCCGGTTGGTAAGAGGGCAAGAACAACAGTCTTAAAAATGCCAATTTTGGCTTGATAAGAAACAAAAAATGCCAATTTATATTGGTATTGGTCGGAAGGTAAAATTATTCCAGAAAATACAAGAATTCCAAACTGAACCAAGTATTGTTGGTCGGTGATCAAAACCCACTAACTGTAGTTGGTCGACGAGGATAAATTATCGACCTTGGTTGGTCGGACACATTTTATGAAAACATTTCAAATTGAACCAAGTATGGCTGGTCGGTGATAAAAACCCATCAACTGTAGTTGGTCGACAAACACTATTTAACAACCTTGGTTGGTTGGAAACATTTTATACTCATCACTTTATTATTAAGTGATCGAACAACATTTTTTGATACTTGTAACTGTTTATTACTAAGTTGGTTGATGAACAACACAAAATTGTTATCTTTTTAACAGATACATATGCACAAATATAAAGTGTTTAACAAGCACAACAGAATAGAAATACAGATTTACAAACAGAAAATGAAAGTCTTTCATTAAAAATCAAAATAGATTACAAGTTACATGTATATATGCTAACCATTACATTGAAAATCCTATTCTATTGGTTTCTTTCCTTTAGCTTTTGAAACAGGCTCTTCGCCAGCAGGAGGATCCTCTAGGCAAAGAGGAGAATTAATGAAATTAACATCCTTGAGCATTCTGACGTTCATCACAGAAGGTGTATCCAAGAGATGCTCGGGACGAGATAATTCAATCTGAGAATGAAGACTATAGTCACCAAGATATTTTGAAATTAAACTCCGAGGAATGGAACGAGCTGGGATCCATTCCATGTCCAATTTGAAAGGTGGCACAGGCAAGTCTAGTAACCCTGGAGCATGATAATCCCATAAAAAATGCCCTTGCTCCAATTTTAATACACCCAGGGCGTTCAACCACCCCTGCTTATAACCTTCATTATTGGCGTGTTCAACACGGGCATCTAAATGAACAAGGGCTTCATTGTATCCTGCCATCCAAAATTCCCTGGTCTGTTTATGGAATTGGAAGGTTAATCTATCCAATTGTTCATGAAGGTTTTTGGCGAAAAGATCCTTGGTATGTAAAGCAGACTTCGTTGCAGTAAGTTGATCTTCCAAAGATAGGTTTTTCTTGGACATTTCAGACAAAGCCCGATCTTTGGCATTCAGTTGGTACGCTTGGGTTTCCAATGTTGACAAAGTACGAGATTCTTCAACATTATGGCTGAGAATTCTTGATCGACTCTGAGCAGGTGGAGAATTTTGTTCCTCGGCAACATTTTGAATAGATCTTCCTCGCCCACGAGAACCTCTTCCTCGTCCCCGAGCAGTAGTAGAGATACCATACCTTCTCAGAGTATCCAATTCTTGCCTTAATTTGGCGTTTTCAACCTCTAAGAAGGAGACTCCTTCATCATTGATCGGTACCAAGGCAACAGAGGATGAAGCTGCAGACTCGTATTGCGCCAACTTTTTCTGCAAATTGTTGTTCTCTTGTTCCAGCAGCTCGGCGATCTGTCTGTAGGCCTCAACTTCACCTTTTAGCGTTCTCTCCCTAATATCGTACCCAGCAATGATCTTTTTGTGACCTGTCTCAGAAGAAAGCTGTTGATACCTATTCTCATATTCCTTGTGCATCAAAGTAATTGATTCATTGTGCTGACCTTGGAGATCTTCTAAGGAATAATGAAGCTCCTCAATCAAGTCATAGTAGGCCACGTTGTTGGCCACAGCTCGGTCAAGTAAATCCTTCAAGTACCGATAAGCCTCAATTGCTTGCTCTGAAGCATCATGGCCAAGGATGTCAGCAATTTCTGATGTACTAAGGTCTGTATGACCAGCTTTATAATATTCGTGGCATTGCTGCATCAGCTTTGTATCATGTGCAGATATCAGTTCCATTCTAGCCACAAACTAATAATGAAGAGAAGACAACAGTCAACAAAAATAAATCATCAACAACAGAGATGAACAAAGATGTATTTTATTAGATCACAAAAAGATTACATTGTTTGATTAAAAATAATGAAAGATAGAAATGATACCGAACAACTTCACACCTTTTCCTTATCTCCCAAGACTTTCTCGGGAGGCTGGGACGAGGAGCTTGGTTGCTCGGTGGTAACAGCAGCTTGATCAGCAGGAGTTGAAATTTTCTCAGGAGGAGGAGGCATGGAAGAAATGTCCTCGTTGGCAGAAGGTAGAGAGGCAGGGACTTGATCACCCATGGCCATGGAAGATTCATCAGAGATGGGCTCATCTTCTTCTTCTTCTACAATTGGTGGGGGAGGACCAGGGAGGTGTAGCTGAAATAGCTCAGAGTCGTCTTTGATCTTTAATTCCTGCAGGGCAGCTACCCAGCCATCTCGGAAGTATTTTAACTTCCCGTATTGTACTTGGGATGTCATAGCAGCAATCCCTTTGTCCCATCCTTTATCCCAGCCAGCGCTGAAGGATTTTTTAACTGTGAGCTTTCTTTTCAGTTTCTCCGAGTATAGCTTCTCGGATAGAAGATCTTCAGCAATCTTTAACTTCACATCCAATTCTTCTTTTTGGCGCTTTACATATCGTAGGACGGACAACTCTTCCTCTGCCTTTTTCAGCTTATCTTCAAGCTCTCCAAAGTTCTTGAGCTTGTCGTCATATTTTTTATGCTCAATCTCTAAACTTTTCACCTTATTCTCCAAATTCTTGGAGGTCTCAGCCAACTTCACCTTCTCAGCTTTAACTATAGCCAACTTTTTCTCCCAGACAGCTTTGTCCTCACTATACTGCTGACGAGAATCTTTCAAGGATTGGGTTAAACCCAGCAGAGCATCCTCTACCCCCGACGAGGAGTTGGAAGCTTTAATTTCTTCGTCTTTCTTCACGATGTTGTTAAAACAATTCACCAGCTAAACAAAGGAAAAATTAACAGGTCAGTACAAAAATACAAGTATTCAAAGAAAGAAAGGAAATTCAGAGTGTGAGAAATTTACTGAAGCAAGGTGACGGGTAGTTAGGGATGTCAGCATATCCCTAGAAATCTTTTCATCAATTCCTTGGACCTCGGGTATGATCCAAGTTTTTACCGAGCTCATGGCAGAGCTCGGAGGAATGATGGTTGGAACACCAACACCACCAGATGGTAGAGAAGAGATGGTTTCAGTCAGATTGGCAGTTTCAGCCAAATTGACTGAGGACAATTTCCTCAATCTCCTCAAAGGAACTTCAGCAATTTCAACCAAGAAAGAGCTCTTGGTCGGAGAGATAGCAGTCATCTCTACAGGAGCAACCTTCTTGCTCGGAGCCACTGGGGGCTTCTCGGTAGCTTTGGAAGGCACAACATCCACCTTCTTAGTCCCCTCTGGGACATCAATTTTGCTTTTCTTGGCTTCAGCAGCAGAAGTAGTGTCATCAAATAGAGCAGGGGGAGCTCTTTTCCTGCCCATTCTTTGACTTAGAGGGATGTGAGAATCTGAAGAAGAATCCTCTGGAGTTGAGGCTGGCTCAACAGAACTAATCACAGGACGAGCAGTATAAGAAGTCGTGTAACTCCTATACTGCAGCAAATATGATGCAGACCTGATATGCTCGTCTGCAACGTTCTTATGCAAACCCCAGATAAGTTTCAGATGCTTAATATTAACCTCTGATTCTTTTGGAGTCTTTCTTTTACTATCAACTGCAAACAAATATATAATGAAATATCAGTCATACATTTTGTCAAATATGATAAAAGCATAATTTCATAAGTAAAGGAAGATGAGAATAAACCTATCCCATTGCCATATGGGGGGCATTTAGGACCCTGGTATACTGCATCTCCAACCAAGGGGGCATATTGCCAATTTTTAATCACCACCCCATGTTCAAAATAATCTCTATTTGCATCAGGGAGGTTAACTACAAGAGCCCTATTTAAAAACCTAGTTTTTAAGTAGTAAACATTATCTAAAATAGCCCATCTATAGCAAAACATAATTTCAGGAATCCCTATACGAGTTCTATGAGTTAGATTTAATTTATACACCCCATTAATTATTCTCCATGAATTGGGGGCTATTTTTGCAGGAACAACGTCAAAGTATTGACAGAACTCTAAGCATAAGGGATTTGGCGGAAAAGAAAATCCACATTCAGCAATGAATAGACTGGGGAACCAATGTCCCTCAGCCAATCGAAAATAATCTAAAGGCTCAGAAAGAACCTCCAGAGTTACCCAGGAAGGAATGGAAAAATCGGAACGAAATTTCTCAACAGACTCCACAATATAAACCATAATGAATAAAAGAAATACATAAGAAAAGAAGAGAATCTTACAAGAAAAAGGAAGAGCTGACAACTAGCGAAGGAAAAGATGAACGCACAAAGGAGAGAGAGAGAACAGAAAGCTTGAATGCAGAAAATTGGAAAAGGTAGAAGACGGTATGGTTACCAAAAGAAGTTTAAATACTTTACCTTGGGAAGCTGCGAAGGAAATGATTACACAAAAGAAACTAATACGCCACCAGCGGCTAAAAGGAAAAAAGTGCACGAAGATCGAATCACTCATAAAAACTCAAAAAAGGCGGATTCTATGAATTTGAAAGAAATTCAAATATGAAGAAAAGGCTCCTAAAACCCAGGAAAGTCATTTAATATCGCCATATACCGAGAAAGAATGTTCCATACTCCTCAAAGTTCGAAATATGAAACATTGGGGGCTTCTGTTGATACCAAAATTAATATGCTGATATGGACGAATGATATGAAAACACGTGTCAATCTACTTGGCACAATAACAACGAGGAAGTTCGTTTCCCCGACCAACTCATGAACTCCTGAGCAACGAGGATACACCAAGGAACTTCAGCACTCCGAGGTACTCTAGCGCTCCGAGGAACTCCTGAGCAACGAGCAACTAAGGCGGTCCGATCTGCATCTCGGCCGTAACATTAATTGCCAAGATAACCAACAGTTCAATTATTCATTGAATGTTTATCATCTTGACGCACACGCTGCATTAAATGTATTACCATTTCATATGTATATCATTTAATGTATCAACCCTTTCATGTACAGCCTAAGGGCTATAAATACCTTGTATCACACTCATTCAAAGGGACCGGAATTTCTTGAGAGAACTTGTAATCAAGAATTCCACAAACACTCAGCAATAACATAATAGTGGACGTAGGCTTTATTCCTAGCCGAACCACTTTAAAAATCTTTGTCTCATTTTATTTATCTGTGATTGAATAATTAGAGTGATCTAGTTTTTTACATCAACAGTCGGTCAATCAGCAAATAACAACTCCGGTTGGTCAGACAGTAGACAGCAGGTGGAGCAAATCTTAGTGTCTATGCAAAATAAGAAATTTTTTCAAATAACATACTTCAAGGCCAAAAAAGCACTCAAAAATCATATTCCACACTTGGGGGCTTCTATTACAGATCTAGTTATTCATTCGGTGGCACATTCTCATAACATCATGCAGTCGAGCATCAAATTCAACTCCACAAACTCACACGGTCGGGTCCCCGACCAATCATCATTCAGGAGTTATTTTTCTTGCTTAGGAATTAGTTTTGATATTGAAGTTCAGGAGGAATATTGAAGTTCAGGAGGCATGTTGAAGTTCAGGAGGCATATTCAGGAGTTATTATGCACATTCAGGAGTCAGATTCAACATCTACATCACTGAGATCTTTACTACTACTGTCCCGTCCAATATTGAAGAAGAAATTGTATGAAAATGTTTCAAAGTCCACCACTAGCTTGGTACTAATCAGATTGAAGAGTTGGGTTCAAAAGCTAGTATGTTGCTCGACGAAGTATTCAGAGGAGCATAAATCAGAAAAATCAAGCACGTGAAGTTAGCACTCAGTTTCCCGGCATAGGAGGCAGTTGGTCGGCTAGCAAACCAATCAACATACTTGAAGATTATGACATGATATAAGCTGCATAATATGGCATGGATGCATCCAAATTCCCAGGGTTGATACATAGCACACGTTTGCTTAACGAATAGAGTTCCTAAAGAGAAATATTAGCAACCATCGATCAGCCTGCATCATATGTCGTCCAGGAGATAATGCACTTTATGTTGAACAAATGAAGAAGGTAGATCAAGAATTTCAAGAGCACCGAGAAACACTGCAGAATAAATACTCCATCCTTTCAGTGAACCATCAAGCATGGAGTATTGGGGGCTTCTGTTGACACAAAAATTCTCCATCTACGAGGACCAATTAGAAAAGGACACATGTCATCCTACATGGCAATATTTATACTTATTCGGCACCCGAGGAGAGTTGATCGACACCCGAGGAGAGTTAGTCGGCACCCGAGGAGAGTTGGTCGGCATACCAACCAACACATAGCATACCAAGCTACTTAGCGTGCAGAGCAACCAAACAGGAAGATCAAAGGATAACTATGCATTTAATGTGCATTAATGAAGATAACAACGCATTTAATGAGCCTTAATGTACATTTCTACTGTATCAAAAGATGACAACACATAGCCTTTTCATATTGACTCCCATCACTATAAATACATGTATTCCCTTTGCCAAAGGGACGGACAACCAAGATATCATACACAAGATACATACTATTTCTCTCTCTACACCATATTGTGCTATTGTAAACCCCTGGGAATAAAATAACAGTGGACGTAGGCTTTATTCATACCCGAACAACTTTAAAAACCTTTGTCTCTTATATGTTGGATGTGAATGTTTATCTTCATCTTCAATCTCAGGCCATTTTCTGTCTTCAACATATATATATATATATATATATATATATATATATATATATATATATATATATATATATATATATATATATATGTTAAGTTTGTAATGAAATACAACGCTTGTGTGTAAAACCAATACTTCATATTTAATATAAATATAGACTAAGCTGGGGTTAAGCATGCGGCCTGTTTGGTAAAGGCTTCATCCTCTAAGCATCTTTCAGGAATTGCTGCAACATCCCCTGCCTCACAGGCCTTTCAATCTCATTTTTCAGCGCAAAACATTTGCAAGTGCTATGCCCATGCTCCCTATGGAAGCTGCAATATCTGGTTTTGTCCCTCTTATGAGGAGGGGACTTCTATTTTTCTGGCCAGCAAAGCAATTTGTCTTCTTTGATGAGTTCCAACACCTCTTTAATTTCATAAACCATTGGAGTGCAGGGTTTCGAATCCATTTTCTACTTTTTCAACTTTCCTCTTCTGACTCTTATGGTCTAGGGTCGCTGCCCCTGGGACAATAGCTTTAGTGGTTGTGGCAGTTATGGCTTGACTAACAACTTTGGGTGCTGCGTCCTCTAGCATAAGAACTCTCTGGGTCAAGAAGTTAATCTGAGTATGGAGTGAGGCCTGACTATCATACAGATGAATGAGGTGGTTGTATAGCTGAGTAATATCGTTCTTCATTTCTTCGCTTTGGATGGACTCTCCCTCTATTTTCTTCTTTGTTAGTCCTTAAAAAATATATAATCTGAGCCAAAACTAGCAGGAGTGAGTAATCACAAAATATCGGATGAACCAAGTATAAAGTTAGGATGCAGCATTTGCATCGTTGCATGATTTTACTGTTGAGGCTGCAACCAGTAAGGCATATATGTGCATTGCCGCTGCCTTTTGAATGGAATTCATCAAGGTTGAACTTGAGGCCACCTGAGTCCATTCCCCAATGATTTGAAGTTGTTGTAAACCAACTGCACTAGTAGGGGTTGCGACAAGAAAGGCGGTTAAACTACCAGGCTGCATCCCATCTTGGGAAGAATGGAGCAATCACAGAATTGGAACCCTGGAACTAAGTTTTTCATACGAAACATGTGGAGAACATTCCTACTAGGGTCAATCCAGGGTAGAACAAACTCTTGGTGCACAATAATCGCACAATCATGGTGGGAAACCCTAGATCATAGGCTGAGAACATAGCAAAAGAGCAAGTAGATCTCACCCCTAGCTATGCGAGGCTATCGCCTATTAGACGTCTCAACCTAACCTTAGTGAGGTAACATCATCGTGTTATGTAAAAATAGATCTAAGGTCATAAAGAATTTAATAACCAAAATTCAACCATTTGAGGGTGTGTGCAAAATACGAGTTCAATAACTGAAATTCACCCATGGGATAATGATCCAAAGGACCCCTATGAATAAAATAAGGTGTTTAAAAACCCAAAATATTGAGAAACAAGATTGAAATACCTCGATTCCCACAAACGGAGCCAGGTTGATGATACGAGAAATCGTCCATTTGTCGTTCTCATACCAACAAGTCAAGTGTAAAATACGTAATAACCAGATAGAGGAAGTAAAGAGAGATGAAAGACAAGATATACAGTGGTTCGGCTATTAAAATGAGCCTACATCCACTTTGATGACTAAAAAGGGTGTTCGTAATGCGTGTGTGTTTCAAATCAAACCAATTTTCACCAAAAATTATCCAATTTTTAATTAGCACAAAACCAAGTTGTGAAAAATCAATTTTTACTTTAAACCATTTTTATCTTGATTAATCCTAAACATGCATCTAGTGATTAAATCAAGTAAAGTAAAGTAAAGAATACTCACAACGCCGGATGTACGAGGAAAAAATCCAACATGGGAAAACAAGCTCGGACGGCCCAAGACAGACAATCACTATGAATATGGAATTACAACGAACAGACAAAGACTCACTCAACCACTCGATCCCCACGGGTCTTGACGCTCTTCTGATCTTCAACCACTCCTCTCACAGTGCCCACGTAGAAAGTCCTTCTTCCACGATACATGTCCACCACACACACGTCCACGTATGTCTCAGTGTCCACCGAATGGCTTTGATATGTCTACGATGTCGAACAAGAAGTCTATCTCCTTTCTTCACCGCAAAACCTAGATGTTCAAGCATAGAACAAACCTTCTTGGTGCAGCAAGATCACATAAACATATAGTAATGATAACTCGGATCTTTGCAAACTCTAAGGATGTGTTTAAGCTTTGAAACCTTTGAAAAACATACGCAAACAGGTTTCTGGATCGTAAACTATTTTTTCAGAATGCACACTATTTAATTCTAACGAAACCACGCTTTAAATAGGAAAACATGACCACCTCGAAAACAATGTCGCTCGAACGAGATTGGCACGTCATTCGCGCGACATGGCTATCTCGCTTGAACGATCCAGCTTGTCCTTTGAACGACGCGCGTGTCAGTTTGACTTTTTGACTTTTTCTTTAAAACACTTCTTTTAAAAGAGATTCAATTAAGTCAAACTCTATTTCGAGCTTATTAGAATAAAACATAGTTTGAAACATTTAAAACACTCTCAAAACATTTTAAAACATTTTTTCTTATAAAATTACATCCTAATCTTTTATAAAAATAATTCCGAGCACAATTAATCATATGCATTCATACCTGTGTGATCTCGAAATGCTATTAACTTTAAGATGAATAAACTTACACCAATTAAACTTCGTAATGATTAATTCTTTGAAGCTTTGCCGCAACATCTTCAATTTCTTCAATACGTCATAGACCAAGTGGGATCGTGACAAAATAAAATCTCCCTATGACATATTATAAACACAGTTTTGTTCACGAATTTAAGTCAAAACAATACAGGGACTCAATTGGAAATTTATGTCCTTATAAGTCTCCCCCTTTGACTATTTCGGGACAAAACTAAACCAGGGAAATGCCTAAGCTGGGCCGTTAAGCCGTATGATGCCTAAATCCCATCCCATAAACCCAAAGTAAAAAATTACAGGACATGGACTAGTATATGTAGCACCGGCAATCATGAACTGTCTGAATGTGATGTAGAGTTGAAATCTCAAATCGCTAAAGCATACCTACACACATGAAACAGACAAACAAATACCTAGTGAAGTATGGAGGAACAAATGAAACCAATATATATATATATATATATCCAAATGATACAAATTTGACAATAGTACCAATATGAATAAACTCTGAAAAATCATTTGTTAAACAATTGAGCAACAAAATGATATCAATTTGTACTACCAATTTGTAATATTCAGGGAAAAAACTAAACCAGTGAAAAAATTTCCAGAAAAAATTTCCAGGAAGGGGTTGATAGCAGCATAACAATGCTAAAATAGTAATCTTTTAACACAAAATGCAAAAACGCATAAAAAACTAACAATGCGAGTTACATGCAAACATGGTACCGATGTGCTCAAATATGGACATGGAATATATGGGCGTGAAACTACAACAAACGAGTCACAATTCCAACACATCGAAAAGATCAAGAAGCTCTAATTGATAGCGATAAATCATCAAACTTTATCATAGTTATAAGAAGATTAAAGTGTGAGCTTAATGAACTAAACATACTACATGCACAAAAATCCCGAATTTTGACGATTCTACAAACAATAGCATCAAATTGCAATGTTTCGTCATTAAGATTAGATGTACAAACCCGTTTAAATTTTCTCCAACCAAACTCCCTCATAAATATATACTTTTTCAAGTTCATTTGAGGTTTCTAGCATTCTCAACTTAGAGAAAATCTTATTGGCCCTATACTTAGAATATTTCTTTTTCTTTTGGGCTCTTTTAAACGGTGGCTTTCACGATGAGTTAATTTTGAACTCTTGCAGCCCTTTCTCGTGAATCACTCATCATATTTTAATTAGGTACCAATTCTAATCCTCACGGTAAACGGTTCTTACATGCACACTTCTCCTTAAGTCTACTTATGAATAGATGACAAGATTGAGATAAGAACGCCTCACAAAATTCAAATATGCAAGAGAAGTCAAACATCCATATAAACTCGTGCATGTGTGCATTAATGGCATATATACAAAGTCGAATCAAAATGCATATCAACTTCGAAACAACCCCATATAAACAATGGTTAAGATCATTCTAAGCATCGACAATAATGACCAAATGTCTTAGCCACATGGATAATGAAATGATGAGGGGGTCAAGCATACGAATATGCCACATCAAACATGTAAACTCAAAAGAAAAACCGAAAATATTTTTGGCTTTTCAAACATATTTTGCCTCAAATAAAAGCAAAATCTTTTTGGTTTTTAAAAAGTTTTTTAAAAAACAAAATCTTTTTTGTATTTTTTCAATAGGACTCAAACAAATGAAAAACTATAACACAAAATGATACACAAGTCATTATACTAGCAATGAATATATCATTAAGCAAACTAGCATATGACAAACATGGAAACACTATCATCCTTTAGATTTAACATGGGAAGAATCAAGTGCAACCAAATGAGAATCATGAATTTTTTTCCTAAAGCCAATAAATCCGATTTCCTAACCCAAGTAGGTGTAAAACGACAGGGATTTGGGGAACCAGGGCAACTTTATTCATAAACTTCCTAGGAGCTTGTCTAAGGTCGTAACAATAACGCCTAAGGTTACCTTTCCTACCATAAAACGTGCAAGTGTAGCGATGGTGGGAATGATTACCTATATGTGCACCTTTTTCTAACCTTCTTAGTGTTTCTGACACATGCGGGGGGAATGGGAACAACTCTCTCATCAAAACCTATACCTCCCCTATCTTCCTTAATTTGGACGGTGCTGAAGATCTTATCTAACTTCTTCGACCTAGCCTCCAAATCAAACTTAACTCTAGACGAGTCTCTCAATCTCTCCTCTAACTCATGAATCCTAGACTCTAGCAAATGCCTAGACTCCTCAAACTCTAAAATCTCCTTTTTCAAAGACTACATCAAACCACGGAGGTTATCTCTCTCTTTGTCCACAAACTCTAGTTTCTCCATAAACTTCTTTTCTCGTGACCTAAGATCCTCAATTAAACTATCATTATTTTCTATGGCACGCTCATTCAACTTTGCTTGCAATTTTTCATTTGCCTTTTTCACTTTCACAGTCTTGGAATACAACTTATTAAATGCAACTTGTAATTCTTTCACATCTACTTCCTCTTCGTCACTCTCTTCTCCCTCACTAAAATGGGATTCACTCAAAACCTCCTTGGAAGTGTCATTCACATGAGAATCGCCGTCGCTCACATGCCATGCCATAAATGCAACAAAGTTGCGATCAATGGGGGAACTCTCTCCCTCTTCCAAATCACTATCACTTAAGGTGGAACTATAAACAATGGGTTGCTTGACCTCTTTCTTAAGTCTAGTGGGACACTCATTAACTTTGTGACCTTACCCCTCACACCCAAAACACTTATCTGACTCATCTCTCTTAGGCTTCTCAAACTTATCCTTAGATGTGGGATCAACTTTGTTGATCTTGAATTTTTCAAATTTCTTGGCATCTTTCAATTGATTTTGAAACTTTATAATTTTTTTAAATTTCTTTGCCAACAAAGCAACATCCTCAAAATCGGAATCAGAATCGAAATCCAAAATTTTAATTTCCTCCTTCCGAGTTTTCAAAGAAATACCATTTTCTTTCTTAGGCACTTGCTTGGAGGTAATCATGTCGATTTCATAGGTTTGTAAGTCACCTATAATCACTTCTAGTTTCGTCGACTCTAACTTACCCAAGGAGTTTAAAATAGTCACTTTCGCATCAAACCTACTAGGCAATGACCTAAGGATTTTCTTAATGACACGGTTGTCAGGAATTTTCTCACCTAGGTTAAACAAAGAGTTGACAATATTGGACAACCTAGCATAAAACTCATCAAAAGTCTCACTCTCTAACCTCCTAATGGTCTCAAACTATGTAGTAAGATTTTGAAGTTTCGACGCCCTAACCGTGCTAGTGCCCTCGTGAGTGACTGCCAAAATATCTCAAGCCTCTTTTGATGTTTCACAAGTCATAATTCTATTATATTCTTCCGGTGTGACATGTGAAGAAATAACGTGCAAATCCTTAGAATTATATTGTGAAAGTCTATGTTCAGTTTCGATCCATGACTCGACAAGATTTAAATTAAAGACCTCACCTAAAATAGTGACAGGGGGTGTCCAACATTTCTCAACAGCTAGCGACACACGCTCATCAATTAATTTTAATTCACTTTTCATTCTCATCTTCCAATAGGTGTAATTAGTGCCCTCAAATATAGGGGTTCGAAAAAGTTTGATATTTCAAAATTTCATCTTTAAAAACACACGGGATCATAAAACAAATAAATTATGTTTTCTATCTCTGATACCAATTTGAAAAGGGTGGTCCTTATGCGTGTGTGTTTCAAATCAAACCAATTATCACCAAAAATTATCCAACTTTTAATTAGCACCAAACCAAGTTGTGAAAAATCAATTTTTACTTTAAACCATTTTTATCTTGATTAATCCTAAAAATGCATCTAGTGATTAAATCAAGTAAAGTAAAGTAAACACCGGATGTACGAGGAAAAAACCCAAGACGGGAAAATAACCTCGGACGGCCCAAGCCAGACAATCACTATGAATATGTAATTACAACGAATAGACAAAGACTCACTCAACGACTCGATCCGCACGTGTCTTGAAGCTCTTCTGATCTTCAATCACGCCTCTCACAGTGCCCACGTAAAAATTCCTTCTTCTATGATACCTGTCCACAACACACGCTTCCATATATGTCTCGGTGTCCACCGAATGGCATTGATACGTCTACGATGTCGAACAAGAAGTCCTTCTCTTTCCTTCACCGTAAAACCCAGATGTTCTAGTATAGAACAAACCTTCTTGGTGCACCAAGATCATATAAACATATAGTAATGATAACTCGAATCTTTGCAAACTCTAAGGATGTGTTTAAGGTTTGAAGCCTTAGAAAAACATGTGCAAACAGGTTTCTGGATCGTAAACTATTTTTCCAGAATGTACACTATTTAATTCTGACGAAACCATGCTTTAAATAAGAAAACATGACCACCTCGAAAATAGTGTCGCTTGAACGAGATTGGCCTGTCGTTTGCGTGACATGGCTATCTCGCTTGAACAAGCCATCTTGTCGTTTGAACGACGCGCATGTCAATTTGACTTTTTCTTTAAAACATCTCTTCTAAAAGAGATTCAATTAAGTCAAACTCTATTTCGATCTTATCAGAATAAAATGTAGTTTAAAACATTTAAAACACTCTTAAAACAATTTAAAACATTTTTCTTATAAAATTACATCCTGGTCTTTTATAAAAATAATTTTGAGCACCATTAATTATACACATTCATACCCGTGTGATCACGAAATGCAATTAACTTGAAGACGAATAAACGTGCACCAATTAAACTTTGGCATGATTAATTCTTAGAAGCTTTGCTGCAACGTCTTCAATTTCTTCAATACGTCATAGACCAAGTGGGATCGTGACAAAATAAAATCTCCCTATGACATAATACAAACACAGTTTTGTTCACGGATTTAAGTCAAAATAATACAGGGTCTCAATTGGAAATTTATGTCCTTACAGTGCCACACTCTCATAACATGCGTTTGTTAGTACATGTTTACAATGTCGTAATAGGCGTACATTATAGATGAATGAAGTGAATACATGTCTGTGATGTTTTCGAGAGTGCTGAAGGGGTGACCATGATGTGGGTGAATAACCTCCCAGCTGTATCGAGAGGCGTGAGGTATTTTGCAATGTCTCCCTAAGTGTAATAATCTCTGGACTATATATCAGTGTAAGAAATTTATTCGGATCCACCCCCTCAAATCTTGAGGTGTGGCCCCCTATTTATAAGAGGTGTATGTGTTGCATCGCTGCTGTAATGGATTGGGGCTGCGTCCAGTTGAGTGGACAATTTAGGGACGCACCCTGTGATGGGTAAGGGATCGCATCCTGTGACTGAAGGGATGGGGCAGTAGGCCAGTGAGGCATGTATAGGTAAGGTCGTAGCCTGTAAATAATAGGTTACGGTGGAAGGTCTTCGGTACATTCCCATTGTATACTTCTGCCATGATAGGGTGTTATATTTTCCATATCATTCATTATTTTTTTTCAACCCTTACAGACAATGTTCAAACTAATGGCAGACTCTAGCATGGTAAGATATAAATACAATTTCTCTCCTATGAGTGGTCGAGAGAGAAGTGGTGGAGATCCCCAGTATTTCTTCAGGTCCTGAAAGGTGTTCTCTAATTCCTCATTCCTCATTCCTCATTCCATCCAAAGGTTTTCTTGAGAACCTTAAAAAATGACAAACATTTATCCGTTGCTCGGGAGATAAATAGGTTGAGAGCTGCTACCCTTCTGGTCAACGTCTGCACATCTTTCTTACATAAAGGAAATTTCATATTAATTAACTTCTTGATCTTATCAATAATAGCTTCAATTTCTTTTTTATTTACGGTGAAACCCAATAACATTAGTCAAACAGGCATTTGGTCGAGCTAAGTTTCATTTAATGCTTCCCAAGTTAGTCAAACGCCTGGCTTAAGTCTTTGATGTGGTCGGAAGCTCTCTTACTTTTATTAAGAATGTCATCTACATATACTTCCATGTTATTTATAATTAGATCCTCGAAAACCTTGCTCACCAGCCTTTGATATGTTGCTCCAGAATTTTTGAGCCTAAAAGGCATAATGTTATAATAGTAGGTACCTCGATTAGTCATGAATAATGTACTCTTCTTGTCTTATGGATTCATTTTAATCTAATATTATATTGAGTAGGCATCCATGAGTCTTAGTAACTCATGTCCTATGGTAGCATCCACCATTTGATCAATCCTTTGTATGAAAAAATGATCTTTGGGACAAGTTTTATCGAGTTCGGTAAAGTCAACACATATTCGCCACTTGTTGTTCTGTTTCCTCACCATCAACAATATGATTACCAAACATATTCAATGAGTTTGGCCATTTGTAACTTGTGTACCTCCTCCTGGATGGCCATATTCTTCTATAGACTAAATAACCATAATTTTTGTTTGATCACTTAGCATTCTTGAAAATATTCAGCTCGTGGCATATAAATTCTAGATTTTATGGCATGTATTGATGTTTCCATGCAAATAAACTCTTCCACTTTTTAAGGAATGTTATTAACTCCTATTTGAGTGATGGTTCGAAGGGTGAGACAGTTTGGGTAATCTTCTCTGGTCATTCATTATCTAGTGGATTTAACCAATCTTCTAGTGGATTTGACAGTACTTGGGGTTGGCTCTCACTTCTGCCTATGGCTCCATTGCTGGGCATCCTTAGGTTCATATACTGACCTTTTGCAGTATGGCATTGTAACAGCTAACTACCTCATCAAAAGTGCAAGGCAACGACGGTGGGCTCTCTTTCTCTGCAAAATTTCCTCTTGTTATCCTTTTTTGACTGCTTTGATCCTTCCTCTCCTCCATTGGCATAACCCACTTATGGTAGCTTTCCCCATCCCCCAATGGGTTGTACTTTCTTCTTGAACATCATTGGAACCACGATGGTGTTTGGGCGTACCACCAAAGAGATGTTTCTTGCAGTTTTTAGGAACATCACAAAAGTTCCTTCACACATTTTGTTTATCAAATGGCAGATGTACTTCGGGACTAAGGGACCGCAAGTGGAATAATGATCACATTTAGAGCACCCATTGTTGGAACAAGGGTGGGTAAAGTAATTACGGGGATGGTTCCCGTAGAGCTAAATTAATAGGGATATCGGAGCCACTATTGGAGTGATGAAAGAGTTGGGGTCCATCCCTCCCCAAGAGCCATTATCTCTACAGGAATCTGTAAAAACTCCATAAATTTACCCATAAGATGGGCCATCTGCACTAGTCCCATCACAGTGCTAGTAGAAGCCTGTGTAACCGTTAGGACTCCTAGTGACATTTGGAATTGGAGAACCTTCACCCGAGGCGCTCTATCTCTGGAGGTCTCAAGCTCCCTCCCTGCTTGTTCCTCCCTTCATTGAATATCATCAAATTTGAAGACATGGTTATATTTATCTTGCACCATATATTCTAGAAGAATGCCTCCCCAACATCATCGCCAAATATAAGAAGGGAGTCCTCTTAGGAGCTAGGAGTATGATAATACAAATAGAGACGTAATCGCTATAAATGTGGTGATAAAATAGTAACCCAAGTATCCTCAACAATCACAAATGAACACACAATATTGTATATAACAAACACTCATATTAGACTCATAAATATCTCCTGTATAACTTAAATATCAATAAAAGAACCTCCGAAACAACTCATTCAAAGGGAAAGAAAAGTAAGCACCCTAGATACACCTTAGTTAATAAAATCCTCAAAATAAGTGTCAATGGTGGGTGGATAAACTCTGGTTTGTAATAATTTCTATTCTCAATTTTTTTTCTCTCTCTAGAAAGAACTCTCCTTCTCTGAAAATAAATAATATAATAATAGAGAGAATTGGATGAGGCAAAGAGGAGACCAACCCCAAAATTAAGTGGGTCAGCCCATTGAAGGCCTGTGTCCATTGTGCAATGTGTGAAATCCACTAAAAGAGGGTCTAATGGCCTGTAAATACAACACTTGAGCTTTCTCTCTCTTATAGTGAGTTTAACAGAGTTTGAGTAGCGTTTACAACAGTCGATCCTTTAGAATGTAGAATATGAAGTGTATTTATAGTGCCTTAGGGATGTAATTTACCCCCCAAGTATATAATCATCATGTTCACGTAGAGGTTCACAATAGCTAGTTGACACATTTCCTTCACACATGTAACTAATTATAAAGCAATGTTCCCTCACGTGAGGGGGAGATGTTATTATAACGGTTTTGGTCCACGTGGGATCTGCAGCCCACGCACTCACTCTCACGCGGATCTTAATGCACAGACCCTGCTTGCTGTCAGACCTCGACCAACCATCATGGTCGAGGTCATATCATTGATACATGGACCACTGAGGAGTTGACACCGGGCACGCTGACTAGGTGTGGCAATTTGGTCTATCGAGTCATGTTTAGGCCTGACCCGACACGACATGACTTGATTTTGTCTGACACGACATCATGTTTTTTTGTCTGACACGAACACGATCTGTTAAAAACACTACATGAATTGAATAGCACAATAAAAAAATCGTACCAATTAGGCAAGATTTGACACTACCCGACACGATAACCCAACACAATAAAAAAATTTGTACATCAAAAAAAATATATAAAACCCGGATCATACCAATTTGGGCGAATAGAGAATAAAAATTTATGGAACAATATAAAAAATATTTACCCAACAAACAATCTATACAATCATATAAGTTGATTCTTATTCCTAACAATCTGTACAACAATATATCCATTGCATAACAAACTTCCAAATGCTTACACAAAACACTCTAACAATATGTTTACACAAAACAATCTAACAAATGTTTACAATAAACAATCTGTACAACTATCTAACAAATGTTTCCAAAAAACAAAAATTCCAAATCTAACAAATGTTCACACAAAATAAAAATTCCAGATCTAAAAAATGCTTCCACAAAATAAAAATTCCATATTTAATAAATTTTTTGGTGCTGGTGGAAAGAAGGAGAGTGAGAGGAGTGCGTCCAAGAGAGATCAGTGACTCCATGATAGAGTATTGCCAGTGGAGGGGAGGAGCGTTTGAGAGAGATCAGTGAGCTGAGAGGAGCATGGTGTGTCGTTGTGGTAGGGGGAGTGGTGGTGGGTGTGACTACCGAGAGGGGAGTCCGAGAGAAAGAGAGAGGGAGAGAGGAATGATCGGCTTGTGTTAGTGTTGTGGTTTGTGGCGTAGTTGATAATGTTAGGATTTGTTTAAGTTATCTTTTATACCACATATTAGGTTTTTAATTTTTTTTAAGTTTTATCAGAAAAAGGTATTGGGTCTTAATGGGGTTAATAATGGGTCCATAATAGGTTTTAATCAAGTCCGTAATGGCTCTTAATGAGGTCACTATCGGGTCTGTAATGGGTCCAATTCGAGTCAATTTTGTGGCCAAAATTAAACACGAACACGACACGACACGACACAACAACGGGTCTAATAACCCAGACCCAAACACGACTCAAACACGATTAGCTGTGTCAATTTTGTGTTAATTTCATGTCGTGTCATTTCGTGTTGGCATGTCATTTCTGAAATTGTCACCCCTAATGCTGAGTAGTCTCGTCATGTCTTTGTCAGCTTGATGGGGGACGATGACGAGGGTCATTGGTCTTTATAATTAATGCATTGGGACATATCAATTATTCAACTAAGCCCGAGGCCGAGTATAATCTGATCGAGTTTGATTTAGTTGAGTCATAATTCACCGCTTCTGGACTTTTGATGGTGGTCGGCCATGGTCGAGAGGTCTTGACCTTTAGATGAGGTTATACTTGGCATATCAATAACCCCTAACCCTTAGACTTCAGTGAGAAAGGGAAGACTGAGGGATAAAGTATCCTCCGAGTGCAATTTGAATCAACGCCTTTTCAGATGTCAGGTCTACTGAGATACCTCATGATGACAGGGCGGACACTTGTAAGTTATCTAGTAGCAAAGTGTGTTTCCCAAGAATGAGGGATGTGAGTGGCACTTAGGGCTTTCTTCCCTAATTATGACTATCTTGGAAGTTGTGCACAATGATATGAAGTATTTAAACCCTTTTGAAAGTCATTTTTATTTCTCGCTTCTCTTTATTCGAACTCAAGCTTTCTCTCTCTAGAACCAGCCATTTTCATCAAATTTCAAGCACTCCTAGGCAATCTTTAGGGATTTTCTTTCTTCCCCATTCTTCAATATCTTCCAGGTAACATCCTTCTGCCACTCTTTCCAAACTTTTACTCTTTTCATGTTAAATTCCATATTTTTTAGTTTTTCGGCGATCTTAAGGGTTTTCTTTCCAGTTTGTTCTGTGATAGGTAGGTGGTTTTAGGGTTGAAAATGTGATAATTTGGTCGAGATAGTGTTTTGGTCATTTTGTTGGTGAATTTAAGGTGTTTGTCCTTCCTGTTACACCACCTTTTAGTTAATCTGTCGATTTACGGGTAATCTTTGTGGTGAGGTCTCAACTGTTCTTGAGTGTTTTGGCTAACAAAAAAGATTCATTTCTTTCTTTTAATCTTAAGGTCAAAGTTGGTCAAATAATTTAAGTGTTTGTCCCTTTCTAAAATGTTAAGTCTTTTCTCAGCTCTTGGATGTTACAAAGGCTTTATAAATTAGTCAAAACATTCCCCACACTTAAGGAGAAGTATTTCCAAGAGATGAGTAGGATAGAAGAAGAGGACGAGGCTAGACGTAGAGACGACCCCTACTAGTATGGCCTATTTTTCGTATTCCCTTGAAAATAATACACCCTTCTTCTTTTAAAGTTAACGAGGATGAGATGATAGGCTTGTCCTCTGCAGCAGCCGATAGGAGGGATTCTTTTGAAGAGTCCATGAGGATGCCTCCTTCTCCTCAAGCAAACCCTGAGGAAATCGAGACCTCAGCTCGTGCCTTATTATATAGAGAGGCCAAGTCCTGAGGCCGAGGTGACTCTTCTATCTAGATTTTAGACAAAGAGTCTTCCAGTGACTCCTCGGTCCAAGTCATATCTTAGTTAGTTACAAAGATATTAAACGTTGTTATTCCTCCAGTTGCCATTCCCCTTAGTTCAATGATCGACAGTGAATTTCGTGAGCGGTTTCCAGAGGCTTTTTTGCTGCTGAGATTGAGGTCAAGGAAGAAAATATGGCCGATAGATAGAGTAAGGCTAAGGACGTGGATGTGGATGATAATGACTATGAGGTCGAGGTGCCCGTTGATTATAATTTTGCCTATCAATTCTAGTCTACCGTCAAAGAGTCAGATATTTTTCTTTGGAGACATCTGTATAGTGTCATGTTTGATATTATCTTGGATATCCTAGCCAAAAATAAGAGAGCGTTCAATGTACGAGAGGGGGGAAATTGTAGGATACAAATAAATGTCTAATCATGGATTTAAATTGCCTTTGGTTCGTCTATTCGAGCCATTTTATCCAGCTTAGGGCTTGCACCGACTCAGATGGCACCAAAATCTAAGCAAATCATCCTCGACTATATCACGCTATGGATGAATAAATACATAGACGACCCTTCAGTTGAAATTTTCAAGGCTTGTTACAACATGTCGTCTTCCCAAAATCAGTCGGGTTACTACCACCTCGGGGCTAAGAAGCTTGATAAGAAAATATTCCAGGTTACTCAGACCAGGTACTTTTTTTATTTCTAGGGCTTGGGAGTTCCCAGTCGACTCTGACCCCTCTGAAGATGAACCGAGGGTACCTCGTCACTGGGCCAACCCTCTATGTGGGAAAAACTAGATCTCGGACTCACTGTTGCTAGCTGAGAGAAGGTCGAGTATCTAAAGTGGCAGGGAAAGGAACGTTTTCTCCTAAAATTTGAAGACATAATGACTCTGTCCTTCCTAGATAAATGTGGCTTAGGGTTTGGTCCTTTGGCCGAGTTATGTGAGTAGAACTTTCTTTCTCATATCACGAGTCTTTTATCAGATCCGAGTTCAGTGATTAATTTCCTTTGTTCATTTTTGAAGGTCATTCCCCAAATATGTCTGACAAGATTTGGAATATGACTGCTCCGAGATTGAAGAACATGTTGAGGAAGGATGGAAAGAAACCTGTGAAGGAATTTTTGACTGATGGGTCGCCCACACTGAGGCCATCCATAAGAGTAAAGCACCCCCACCCCAACTGACAGTCAACGAGACTCCCAAGTGATGCAGAAGAGAACCCTAACTTTCGACATGCCGCAGACGACTCTGAGCCTCTTCCTCCTGGTAGTATTTTAACTAATACTGGTCGGCCAATGTTGCCCAATTGAGGGCTTGTCCCGTCTCGATCTTTCCCTCATCTTCAAAGGCCAAAAGGGACATGCTCCGCGTCCATATGAAAAATGACTACGATTTTCTATCTAAGTTCTCTCTCCCATAATTTTTTGACTTTAGCCTTTATACTCTGACCCAGGTATTTACCTTCTTCCAATGGGATTTATCGTCTCTTACGAGACTTTCCTTTTAACATCTACTCATATTTTTGCAATCTCTCTGTGGCATTGCCTCGATTACCAGATGGATGGTCGAGAACTGCTCTGGTCGCCCAACATGTCAAGGAACTTGTTATTTCCATCATTAAGGACAAGGACGAAGCTCTGTCAGATGAGGCGCTTCAAAAGATTAGGCACGAGGCTATTTAGGCATACAAGTCATCTGATGAATTTGGAGGCTTTGGGATGGAGTAATTAGAAAGGGTCCTTAAGAAGGCTAACAGGTGCGTCCTTACAAAATTCTACACAATGTTTTCTTCCATTAGCTTCAAGTTAGAGTCACCAGATATGGAAGATTCTTTTATGGCCGATGCCTTAGAATATGTGAAATCTTTTCCAACGGCAGAGGAAGATGAGTCAATGCCCGAGGGCCCAGTGCAAGTTGATACTAATGCTCCTATCATCCCTTTTCAGGCCGAGGGTGATGCTATTGGATCAACCATACTGGTGGAGCAAGTTTCAGCTGACGGAGGAGTTGGGGGGTCTACCACAAATATGGGACCTACTAAATAGGGTGGTCGTCTGTAACCCATACCCTTATATCTGCAATAGATTTTTTATATTCCTTTTTGATAAACTTATTGAAGCATTTCTTAACACAATTCTCACTTGATTTGAATGGGTTATATTTTCGTCTCGTACTTGTTAATTGTCTTTACTTATTTTGCGCGTATGCCATCATCTGATGTTTTAATTAAGTAACCACGAAGAATAAATGAATAACGATACCTAGTCTCCTCCTTGGACGATATGACATATGCTAAATTTTAAATTCACCAAGTTAATGATGTAAAGAATGAACCACAATGAATTTGAATCCACCAAATTATGGTGTTATATCATAAGCTCACTCTCCTCATTTTGAGAATGTATGGATGAGAATCGCCTCGCCCATGCACTGTCGTCTTAGCCAAGAGACAATTTCCACCAAGAAAATGATGTTTAATAAATGAACCACAACCAAGTGATTTTTAAATTTATATTTACCAAATTATGGTGTTGTATTATAAGTCCCTTCTCATCGTTTTGAGAGTGTATAGATGAGAATCATCTCATCCATGCATTGTCATCTCGACCGAGACAGAATTTCCACCAAGCTAATGTTATTTAATAAATGAACCACAACAAAGTGATTTTTAAAATTTAATTTACCAAATTTTGGTGTTATATCATAAGTCCCCTCTCGTCATTTTGAGAGTGTATGGATGAGAATCGTCTCATCCATGCACTTTCGTCTCGATCGAGAGAGAATTTCCACCAAGCTAATGATGTTTAATAAATGAACCACAACCAAGTGGTTTTTAAAATTGAATTCACCAAAGTGTGGTGTTATATCATAAGTCCTGTCTCGTCATTTTGAGAGTGAATTTTCACCTATTTAATGATTTTTTCTCTCTCTCGATGTTATTGAGAGTCAATGGACGAGGTTGACCCTGTCTAGACTATCATGTCACTGAGGAAAATATAATGCTACCTCACCATGAGTTATGTTTTATAACTTAGGATGAGTTGATACATTCGATCAACAAAGATTACAACAAAGATAGGAGAGAAAACTTACAAATTCATTCATGATCTTTTTATCATATACATAATCAAGTTCATTAAAATGAAACTAATACAAAGCTCTCACTGATAGTATTTTTTAAGATGGTCGGTGGTCCATTGATTGAAGAAAATCTCTCATTCTAAATTTTCCAATCGGTAAGTTTCGGGAACCACTTCTTCAACTATTCTATATGGAATATGTCAGTTTCGATGCAACATAATGGCGTTCTTCCATTTCTTCTTCAGCACAAGGTCTTATACCTTTAGTGGGCGAGATTTTACCCTTTTTATTATAGAATTTTGTTTTCATTTGCTGATGGGCAGCTTACCTAACCTCGGTATCTTCAATCCTTTCTTCCATAAGATCTAAATCCAATATTCGTTCAACAACATTCTTTTTTGGGTCATACGTCTGAACCCTATGGGTTAGTAGACCTACTTTTGTCTGCACTACTGCTTCTAAACTATAAGACAACATGAATGGAGTTTCCCTAGTTGGAGTCCTTTTTTTTTGTCCTATATGCCCGTAGGACAGCATATACCTCTTCAATCCATCTCCCCTTGGCATCCTCTTATCTCTTCTTGATTTCATCAAGAATTGTTCTATTTGTTACTTCTGTCTTCCCATTGGCCTGGGGTCATCCAGGAGCAGAGAAAAAATGCTTCATGCCGACCCATTGATAATATTTCTCTAGGATAGGTCATACCTACAGATGATATTTTTCCAGATAAACTGGAAGGCCTTTTTCTCTATAATTATAATCATCGTCTCGGCCTCTACCCACTTCGAAAAATAATCAATCGCTATAATTAAATAAGGATAGTTATTCATAGCTCTCGCTAGTGGCCCTACCAAATCAATCACCCATACCGCAAATGGCCAAGGAGAAGTAATAGGCTGATGAGGTTCATAGGGTATGGTGGCAAACCTCTAGCATTTATCGCACTTCCTAACATATGCTGCTGTATCTTTGGAAAACAATGACCACCAGTAACCTTCAGTGATAATCCTATTATCCAATGAACTCCCTCCGATATGACTGGAGTAGGACCCTTCATGCATGTCCTTTAAAATATACTTTACCTCATATGGATGGACACATCTGAGTAGAGGAAGCAGGAACCCTTTCTTGTATAAAACGTTTCCTATAGGGGAGAACTTTGCATCTTTATACCTCAACTTCTCTCTTTTGGCTCTAGACTTAGGCATCTACCCATCTTTGATGTACCAAATGATGAGATCCATCTAGGAGGCTCCCATACTCTAGTTGAAGCAAAATTCTATAGTATTTACTTCTCCTTCAATTATCGACCGATGGAGAATCTCTACTGGGATCATTCTTCTAATTTCAGTTCTCATGGTTGAGGTTAACCTTGCCAGAGCATCATCTCGGCCGTTGCATAGCCGGGGTATCCTCTTTAACTTCATCTCATTAAAATGATTCAATGCTATTTTCACCTTTCCTAAGTACTTTGCCATTCTTTCATCTTTGGCCTCACATACCCCCAAAATTTGGTTAACAACCAACCTGGAATCACTATGGACAAGGAGTTGGCCTACGTGTAGTGCCTTGGCAAGGGAGAGGCCAGCAAGGAGGTCCTCATAGTTTGATTTATTAGTTGAGGCATCAAATTTGAACCTCAGCACATATTCTATATCGGTACTATCTGGGGAGGACACAATTAATCCTACCCCACTTTAACTTTCACACGAGGATTCATCTACAAAGAGGATCCATACAACACCATTTTAAAAAAAATTACCCTCTTCCAGGGTTATATTTTTAAAGAGGTACCATCCCTCCTCGTTATCAGGCACCTTGCTTCTTGTTGAACTCGTTTTAGCCTCCGCTAGGGAAGGACACTCCATACTCTCTCGCTCGTAGGCCTTGGCTTGAATCTCTTCTGTATGAGCCTCATCCCAGGTGAATTTGACCACGAAGTCAGCCAATGACTACCCCTTAATGGCCATTCTTAGATTATAGATCATGTTAAATTTCGCTAACTCAATTGCCTGACTTCTCAGGATTGTAAATGATATATATCTAAGAGGATATTCTGTGAGGACTACCATGGTATATGACTGAAAGTAGGGCTTCATCTTCCTTAAGGCATGGATTAGAGCATAGGCCAACTTCTCCATTTTAAGGTATCTTTGCTTGACCCCTTGGAGGGCCTTGCTGTTGAAGTACACTCGCTTTTTAATTCCAACCTCTTCTCTGACAATAGTGGCACTAATGGATGACTCCGACACTGCTAAATAAAGATATAGCTTATCTCCTTAGACTGGTCTTGATAACAAGAGTGGAGAGCTGAGATAGGACTTCAAATCTTGGAAGGCTTTATCACACTCATTGTTCCATTCAAAAGGTTTTCTCAACACTTTCAAGAAAGGAAAGAATTTATCGATAACTCTAGACATAAACCTATTTAATGCGACCACCAGTCTAGTTGGTCTGTACACATCCTTTATTGTCGTGGGAGTCTTCATCTCCTATAAAGATTTGATATTTTCAAGTTTGGCTTTGATCCCCCTCTGATTCACAATGAAGCCTAAGAACTTGCCTTATCCCTCTTTGAAGACACACTTGGCGGGGTTGAGTTCATCTTATACTCATCCATTTTATCAAAGGTGTGCTCAAGGTCGATCATATGGGTGTCAGCCTTGAGGCTCTTCGTAAACATGTCATCTATGTATACTTCCATTATCTTAATAATCTGGTCGTCAAACATTTTGTTGACTAGCCTTTGGTATGTTATCCCAGCATTCTGCAATCAAAAGGGTATAACCTTATATCAATAGTTCCCCTTGTCAGTTATACAGGCTATCTTCTCATCATCGACCGGGGCCATGAATATATGATTATGACCTGAGTAAGCATCCATAAAGCTCATTAATTCATGGATAATGGTAGCATCTACCATTTTATCAATCCTCGATAATGGAAAGTTATCTTTGGGGTAGGTTTTATTCAAATCTATTCAATCAACACACATCCTCCACTTGCCATTAGCCTTGGGTATGATGACAGCATTGGCCAACCACTCCGGGTACATGACCTCTCTGATGAAGTCTGCCTTATTTAACTTATTCACCTCTTATCGGATGACATCATACTTTTTAAGAGAGCAAACTGTCCTTCTCTATCGAATCGACTTTCCACCATCGGACACATTTAATTTATGATAGAGAACCTTTGGATCAATGTCGGGCATATCTTGATAGCTTCAATGGAATATAATCTTCCTCTTCCACATTAACTTGATCGATTCTACTTTAACCTCTTTCTTTAGGGCTTTACCAAATTGGATGGTTTTTTTAGCTCGTCCTCATTGAGGACGATGGATTCTACCTCCTTAGCGACCTCTCCCTTCTTTAACTTCTTTTCATCTCTAGGATCCAAGGTATCAATGTTGTAGGTCATAGTGGCCCTTTCGTATGATTCCCTCTCCTTTGTCGAGTTAAAGGAACATTATATGCCTCAACTTTTTCCCCCTGAACTTCCCCTACCCCATATAGGGTTGGGAATTTAATCATTTGGTGGACTGTTGAGGGCATGGCCTCAAATTCCTTGAGGGATACTCTTCCAAAAATTATATTGTAGGTCGAGTATACAAATTCATCCATAATAAAGAAGCTAATGTTCCTTGTTAAACATCTCAGCCAGATATTTCCCATTCTTACTTTCGACTCATATATACCCAGGGGTTGTAATATTTCACTGCTAAAGTCGATGAGTGGTTGGTGGTATGGGACCAACCTCTTTTTATTCAGTCCTAAACCTTTGTAATAATCCTAAAATATAATGTCGACTGAACTGCCTTCGTCTACCAGGATCCTTAGGACCTCATAGCTATGTACCAGAGTAGTGATGACCAAAGGGTCATCATGTGGTCCCAAAATTCTTTTGAAATCCAATCTCAAAAAATAAATAAAAAATGTATTGATATCAACTTTAGCTCTCATACAATTCACAGGCTCTACTGAAGCTGAGTTGAAAGTTTTCAATTTTGAGGAAAGAGCTTTGGACTCAACCAAATGCACTTTTATATCTGCAATCTCCTTTCCTCCTCCAGCAAGTCCTCTATAAATCATCTTGATCTCATGTGAGTTCGTATGTAGCCGACCTTTTCGAACATCATTCATCACAGTCATCTGACTCATCGTTGTCTCAGACAATTGGAGCACCTGGCTTACACTTGTCGCTTCTCTTTTTCTTCTAGGTGTCATCTCGACCACCCTTAGAGTTGTGATTGTCTACATACTTTCTCAGCTTTTTGGCCTTCAGCATTTTCTCAATTTCATCCTTCAGCGCAAAGCATTTATCGGTCAGGTGCCCATGATCTTGGTGGAACTCACCCCATAAGTTTTTTTCCTCTTATGGGGATGAGCCTTCAATTTTTTAGGCCACCTCAGGGATCGATCACCTTTTATCTCGTTCAAGATATGTTTGCAGCTGACAATCAGGGGAGTGTAGTCAGTAAATTTGTCATCTATCGACCTCTTCTTGTCGTCTTTGTTCTTTTTCTAGAACTTTCCCCCGCTGCTGGTACCCTTCTTATCCTCATTCTTTGTTTCCATATCTTATTTGGCATTCTTGACCTTGCTAGCCATTTCCAATAGCTCAGACATAGACTTTGGTGGGTCTTTAGTGACCTTTCACAGTAGCTTTCCCTTATGTAGACCTCCGATCAGAGCTTTCATGGCAATTATTTCCTTAAAATATTCAACTTATAACTTCTCTTTGTTGAACCTCGCGATGTACTCCCTTAGACTCCCATTCTTTCCTTGCTTAACATACAGTAGTTGAGTCATCTTCTTTTGGGGTCTTATCCTAAAGCAGAAGTTATATATGAACCTCTTCGCAAGTTGTTTGAAGTTCTCGATCGAATTTTTAGGGAGTGAGGCAAACCAAACATTGGTTGCCCCTGTTAATGTACTTGAGAAGGCCTCATACTTCATTGTAATACCCCGTAATTTTATTGATATTATCTAAAGGGATTAATTAAATTAAATGGGATAATTAATTGGAAATTAATCTGAACTTAAATACTAGCGAGACGTGAGTTGGTATTTGATTATGATAATAATGTTGAATATTAATGGGTGAATATGGTAATATATGATTATTGAAGTTATTAAAATTGTCGCGAGTCATAAATACGATAATTTGGGAAATTAAGTAAGGAAGCGCATGTCAGTCGCATCAGGAATCATTTTAATGAATTAAAGTAAATAATAATTTTATCATCCATATGATCATTTTGAGTGCGACAGCATGTCCGAAAGGGTCAAAATAGTCAGAAAACACTAGCCGGGGGTTTAGTTTGGGTCCCGGGGTATTTTTAGGCCAAACCGACAACCCGGGAGGGTAGTTTAGTCATTTTAGTTTTTAGGGAATATTGACCTACGAAATTTAAGCTTTATTTATCAGCCAATATTAGGTCCATTATCTGTCAAAAAGCAAGGAGTGCGCAATGTGAGAAAGAGGAGAAGTTACAAGAAGGTTGCAAGGCCATAACCACCACACACCACCACTATTCGTCGGAATCGTGACCGGAGAGAGGAAGAGAACCAACCCTTAACATCATCAATGGATCAGAACATCAATTTCCCAGACAAGTGATTTGATTAATTAAGTTTTAGCGAATGATTTATCCATGATAGGGTAGGATTTAATGATAGCCATGAACAATGATTAAAACTAGTGAAATTTGAGGATGGAACCTTAATTTTGGATAGGATTTGCACGTAGTTTGATTCTGGAAGTATTCAGTTAACAAAATCATAACCCTTGATAAGTTAAAAACGGATTTAGGAAGAGAAGTATAATGATTCTTGAAGAAAATAGAAAAATAGGGTTTTCATGATAATATGACGATTTGATCCAAGAAAAGTTTAATTGATGATGATTTAAGAGTTCTGAACGTTAAGAATCATATAATTAGGTTGTATAATGACCCTATATGCTTACTTTAGCATTTCACATCTTGTAATGAAGATTTGAAACAAAACTAGGACTGAAAACGAAGGAAACCTGTAGCCTGCACTTATTTGATCGATCAATCGACATTCATAAGTCGATCGATCGATCGGGCTCGATCGATCTCCCCAGAACTTGTGACCTTTTCCCCCTTTTTAAATTTAAGTGTTGTCGGCCATCGAATGTTGTAGTTGGGGATTATGTGAATACATTAAGAATTGAGGGAGACCAATAGGGATATATTTGAAGCCCGGAACATACTAGAATTTGGTTGGAATGTAGTGATGAATCTACGAGTGTCCGACGAGTAATTTCCTATTTTATGATGCGAGAACATGATTTAAATTATTAGGAGTGATAAATTAGGATTTGGGTCATAATTAAGGACCTCGAAGAACTGAATTGATATGTGGGATACGTAGGAGACTTAGTAACCTCTTCGGTTAGTTTTTAAGTACTCGAAACTATACAACGTGAGACTTATCAGCGAAATGTATTATATATAACCTATAATAATAATAGTGTATGAATTATAATAATAGTATTGGGCTGAGAATATACCTTTAATATTATAACAGTTATCTAAGTCGTGTGAATGCTTAGTATATGGATCATTATGTGTAAGACATACCTACCCTATGCTATCAAGGTAGGTCGGCTTTCGGAATAGGACCATTCAATCTTTGTGTGCCTACGGGAGGATTTATATTTGTACCTTAAGGGCATAGGGCTGTGAATGGCTTATTTATGAGTTGATAAGTCAGCTGACCATGGGAGCGTAGGTATGTGCGTGACCCATGGGTATGTGAACTATGTTCACCTCCAATATGTGTGATTTTGGTTATTTCAACGGTTCCTGAGCGATTCGGAACACGTAGTCCTTATGTACGTGATGTACCGGGATTCGATAGCAGAGTATGTGTGCACCGCAGCTTAGCCTAGGGGTGCCCTATTTGTATATTTATATTAAGAATAATATACTTGTATTTATTTCAGACTCTTTATTAAAGTGTGAATATGAATAATTGAGACATTTTGAATGGGATTAAAATGAGAATTTCCTATCGTAATTGTTATAAATTAATCTGATCAATGAAAAGGTGAGTTACACGTAGGATATATTAGAATGATATGAATATACCCCTATATTATAATGTGAGGACATGAAATGATACAGACTGGCTAGTTAACGGCATAACTAGGACCGATTAAGGATATACGTTAGGCGTGCACATTAGTTGAGGGGTGAGGAACTCATGTGACAGCACGTAACTAACATGTATATCATATTCACTGTTTAATGCAATTAAACACTTGATATATTTTTAAACTGTTTTCACCTCGGGCTCTGACCCGTTTACTTTCAATTCTATTTTCCTTGTAAAACCTTTTTAGGTGCACAGCCACAGGGACGCCAAGCATAGGAGTTCCATTACATTGATGTGCTGTAATTGTTATAAAAATTACAGGATCTCAATATTAGACGCCACCACATTCTGCATTTGATTTTATTCTGGGTCTTCATCAGTTAGGGCATGTCGCCCCTTTCCATTTAGAGACAGCTTTCTCAGACTTTCATTTTCATATCAGTTTTGGATTTATTTATTTATTCGGACTTTGTATTGGGATTTATTCAATATTTAGATTATTCAGGGGAGTGTTACTCCATACTCATTTTATTTAGTCCATTATAATACTCTTGTGATTGTGATGTGGATGTGGTATAGTTAGCTTATAATTTAATTGGTTGCATGTTAATTTAATTTAATGAAATTTGGCAACTCACTTTTTAAATATTAGGTGGCTAGTAATTGTTTAAAAAGTTTTTGGACAGTGATGCTATGAACTGAACCAACTTGACATTTTGTATTAATTTTAATAAAGGAGTAGATACCCGGTATTTTGTTAGTCGGGGTGTCACATTCATTTTATCTGACACCAAGTAAATGCCGACTATAAATTGGTACATTTTCACATGGTGGATTGGGTTCGTACTCCCATCATACTTAGGTGTGACCGTCGAAGACTTGAATTTGGTTGGGGTTGGATAGTTAAAGATCCTATCTATGAAGGGTGAGACTTTAGAGTAACCCCTCTTTAGGGGATCTCATCTCTTTAGTATATCTCTTATTTTTTCCAGCCATTGGATCGAGTCATTCCACGGTCACTCGGCCGCTACTACAACATCGACCTGGACGATATTTTCCCTAGCCCTCTCGACCGATTGAATACAAGGTTCTCTTGACATAGATCTTTGTCGATTATTTACTTCTCTAATCCCCTCGTCTCGACCACAAGGACTTTGATAGACTACTCCTCCTCTCCTGGAGACAGCAATACTCCTTGACCTAGACAGTCTGTCTCTGAGATCACCCATTAGGCCGAGCCTTTCAAAGCTGACTCTCTACTTAGCCAATCAAAGGTTGATCCCCTTGGTTAAGAGTCTTGACACGACCTCTTATTGTGACCTCGTCTAACTTGAACGGGGCGTACAGTATTACAAGATATCTTATATGGTTCCCAACATTCAACCTGGGCATCCTCAGTCTCATAGTCATCATATTGATCTTCCAGGAAGGGTTGACCTTACCTCTCTAGATGCAAACGCCTAGGGTGGTAACTCGTTGTGCGGTGCCTGGGGTGGTACCCTAGCGTTTGGGTGCTACTTCATGTCTGTCGAAATAATCATCTTCGGTAATCCCCCTGCGGGTCTAATAAATAGATTTTGGCTGAAGGTAGCTAGCTGCTCCTGCATCGCCTATTGGCTAGCCACCAATGAATTTAACTCCACCGCCACCTCTGCTATTTTTGACTGAGGAGGCACATGTCTAGAGCTATGACCACTACCTGGTGGTGGAAATTCTGATGCCATGTTTGAAACCTGATGGATGAGCTATAAATTAAAGAGTAGAAGCTTTGAAGCTCAACAAGAGCTTTTTTAATTGGGAAACGGCTCTGCAAGAGGGGAGTACTATTTCACCACCCGAGACTTCGATGAGTATAAGCTAGAGAAGGAAATTAATGATAATACTCATTCCCATATATGGCGCCAAACTAATGATACCAGAATTTGTACCAACAGGTCAAATAGATAATGAGCTCACACACGTACACCAATGGTAGAAAATAAGAAATATAACAATAAAGAGAATGAGATGAGGCAAAGAGTATACCAATACCAAAATTAAGTGGTTCATCTTATTAAAGGCTAATGTCCACAATGTAGTGTGTGAAATCCAATAAAGAGGCTCTAATGGCCTGTAAATACAACACTTGAGCTTTCTCTCTCTTACAGTGAGTTTGATAGAGTTTGAGTAGGGTTTACAATAGTCAATCATTTATAATGTAAAAGATGAAGTGTATTTATAGTGCCTTGGGGGTGTAATGTACCCCCAAGTATGTAATCATCACATGCATGTGGAGGTTCCCAATAGCTAGTTGACACTTTTCCTTTACACATGTAACTAATTATGATGAAATATTCCCTGACATGGGGGGGAGATATTATTATAATGGTTTTGGTTCATGTGGGATCTGTAGCCCACGCACTCACTCTCGTGCATCTCCTAATGCATGCACCCTACCAATTGTCAAACCTGGCCAACCATCATCTCCGAGGTCAGATTGTTGATACATGGACCACTGAGGAGTTGACACCTATCACGTCGAGTAATCTTGGCATGTCTTCATTGGACTGATGGGGGTCGAGGATGAGGGTCATTAGTCCCTATAATTAATGCTCTGAGACATATCAATTAGTCAGCTAAGGCCAAGGCAGAGTTTGATCTGGCCGAGTCTGATTTGGTCGAGTTGTAATTCATCGTTTCTAGACGTTTGATGGTGGTCAGCCATGGACGAGAGGTCTTGACCTTTGGATGAGGCTATACTTGGCATATCATATAAACTCTGGTTTTTAATAATTTATTCTCTCAATGTCTCTCTCTCTCTCTCTATCTCTCTCTCTATAAATCTCCTTCTCATAAGTGATTGAGGTTAATAAATATCCCCATACCCCTCCTGAGATGTCTCAGTACTCATTAGTGTGAAATACATTCTCTCATACTTTAAGTCATAAGTATTAAATGCCTGATGGGTTAGCATACCCTACGTCATAATCATTTAATGCTAGTGCATACCTTTAGGCTACTAACTGTGTGTCAAAGGATTGCCACGATAATGGTAGTTCACCAAATCGTCTGACAGCCCCAATACCATAGTGTTTTACTCAAGTTTGGATTAGACAGAGGAGAGATGGCTCGTGATAACACTTAAAGTACATGTAACCTTTGGTAGAGGGTTGTTTGGCTGAAAGCTCAATGTAAGATGTGACTTAAGGTTAATCTGCACAAGATCCCATGGAAAATGGTCTCTCGGTGTTTTACTAGTATATCTAAAATGGTTAAGACAAACCTTAACGCTGCCTTACTTCTCAATACTCCAAACCAAATCCTTCTCAAGTTCCCACGATGATGTCATTCAATAGATTATGTAAGCTCTCGCAAGCCCTTCCAGGCCTGGTCTCTCGCGAGTATCGTTTGAGCTTGCACTCAAGATTACAATCGTTATAGCTTACAATCAATGTAAATAAAAAATACAATTTGCCTAAGTAAAAATGGGAGATAAAGATGAGATCTCTCGTCAAGTCTCCTTGTTGAGCCTGTTGCTAAGCTGCCACTTTGGATTCTTTCATTGAGCTGCCTCTTTGAGCTTCTTCACTGCCTTCATGCTTCTTCCTTCTCTTGAGCATCTTTTTTAAGAGGGGGAGCTCTCTCTAATCATGAGATTAACTTCAATCTCCCCCACACATGTTATTAAATTTAATTACAAAATTACATTAAATTAGGATTACAAATCAAATTACACGATTTTAGTTACAGATTCTAATATACTACCATCATTCTAACAAAAACTTAATCATATCCTTAATCAAAATAGACTTACCTTGGATAGATTGTACGAATCAAATCCCTAAATTTCTAATTCTTCAATCCTTGTTTCTCCATTTTCCTCCTTAGCAACTAGGTTATTTTCCATCACTATTGACATATTGTTTGAATTGATATTGTTTGAACCCACACCAAAGTTTTCATGTTTGAGTGGAGTTGTATAAAAAATCTAAAGTTGGGTGCTTCATTTGAACAAAGATTTTTTCGTAGAGTAATGTATTGTGAGGCTAACAATGCTAGATAATGCTTTATTGCAAAGCTACGATAACCCAGGTGTGTCATTTCATGTACTATATTTTTTTAATTGTTTCATTATTATTTAACTTGCATGAAGTTTTACATATTTTTTATGAGCATGGAATATTAACAATCTAGAGCTAGTATTATTTTTATCAAACGTAGAGGTGCATTTTTATTATTTCAGCTTGTTTGTGGCTTTAATTTTAACACTATTTTTTAGTGAATTAATTTGTAAGAGTATTACTTAATTAACTAACTAACTGATCAATTAATTAATCCTTTTGGATCTACCTTTGTCGGTGCCCAAGTCCTGATGTGATATTAGGTGGGTTAGTGTCAAGTTGATAGCTGACTGTAAAATATATGTCAAATATTGTGATGGATTCTCTAGTTAAAAGAAGAAACGTTCATAAAAATAACATACATAAAATTGGATTTGGTACGTGGAATTTAAGAACACTAACTGGCAAGTGTAAAGAACTTATGGATACCTTAAAATGGAGAAAAATCAACATCGCCTACCTATAAGAAACTAAATGGAAGGGTGAAAAGGATAGAGAGATGGGAGAAGGTTATAAATTATTTTACTCGGGAGGGATGGATAATTGTAGAAATGGGGTGGGTATTATTGTTGATCACTATACGAAAGAGAAAGTCGTGGATGTTAAAAATTACGGAGATAGATTAATGTGTATTTAGATCGTCTCAGATAAAACAATATTAAATATTATAGGTGCTTACACTTCCCAAGGAGCGTTAAATGAAAATGTAAAGAAATCATTTTGGGAATTATTGGAGGAAACATTACAACAAATTTCTACTTATGGAAATAAATTTTTAGGAGGTGACTTGAATGGACATATATGAGTAGAACGGGGTGTTTATCTAAGGAAACACGGAAGTTGTGGTTTGGGTAAGAGAAATGAAGGAGGGGCAACTATCTTAGAATTTTCTAAGGCATGCGATCTAGCATTAACAAAGACATTTTTTTTAAAAAGGGAAAGAGACTTGTACACATGCAAAGACTATAAAGTTGTACCAGTGAAAGCTTAACAAATCAACATCGCCTATTAGTAATAGATTTAGCAATTAGAGGATTTAAGTACCGAAAAAATAAAATAGGTTATCAAAATATAAAATGGAAGGCTTTAAAAGGATGCAAAGAGATAAAATTTAGGCAGAAATTCCTGTTAAACATGAAGTGGAATTGGGACAATAATGTTAACCACATCTGGTCAAGAACAGAGAATGATATTGAGAAAATAGGTAAGAAAACTTTAGGTGAGACTAAAGGAAAAAAAATCATCAATAAAGAGACTTGGTGGTGGAATCAGGAAGTGAAAAATGTAATACAAACGAGTAAGTTTTAAAGAGTGGCAAAAGAGTAAAAATCAAGAAAATTTTAAAAAGTATAAGAAGTTAAAAGGTGAAGTAAAAAAATATTATTAGCAATGCACAACAAAAAGCACAAGATAATATTTATAATAAATTAGGTACTAAGGAAGGTGAAAAGAATAGAGATAGATTAACAAGGGATATGGGTCCAGTTAAGTATATTAGAGACACAAATCAAAATATATTAATTAATGATAAAGAAATTCTGGATGGATGGGAAGAGTATTTTCAAGGATTATTGAATGAAGAATATCCCCAAAAATGTCGAGAATATTGAACCGAATATAGGAATGGTATGTCCGATTATTGAAAAAGAAGTAGATATATTAATAAGAAAAATGGGAAAGAATAAAGCGATTGGCCCGGATAAAATACCCATAGAGGTATGGAGAACCCTTGGAAGTATAGGGAGATAATGGTTAACATGTTTATTTAATAAAATTTTAAGAGAAGGAAAAATACTAGATGAGTGGAGGAAAATCACCATAATATGTTTGTATAAAAATAAAGGATATATACAAAACTGCGATAATTATAGATGAATCAAGCTGATGAATCACACTATGAAATTATGGGAAAATGTTATAGAATAAATATTAAGAAATGAGTCAACTATTTCGGACAATCAATTAAAATTTATGCCAGGGCGATCAACCACGGAAGCTATTTACTTATTAAGACAGGTAATGGAGAAATGTAGAAGTAAGAGTAAAAATTTATATATAGTCATTATAGACTTAGAAAAAGCTTATTATATTTTACCTAGGGATATAATTTGGTGGGATTTAAGGAGTAAAGGAATCCCTATGAGCTATGTTAAAGTTATTGAAGATATGTATAATAATACAAAGACTAGAGTTGAAACTATATGTGGAGATACTAGTTTTGGATGAGATTACTAAGTCCTTACTTATTTGCCATAGTTTTGGATGAGATTACTAAGGAAATACAAGAAGTTGTCCCATGGTGCATGTTGTTTGAGGATGACCTACTTTTAATAGACACTTCAAAGGAGGACTTAACGATGAGAGTGGATACATGGAGAAAAGCCTTAGAGTCTAAGGAACTAAAAATAAGTAGTAATAAAACGGAATTTATGGTGTGGGAAATTAATAATGGGGCATTGAATAACATAATATTGAAGATTAAAGAAAAAGTGATAAACCAAACGAATAAATTTCGTTATTTAGGATTAGTGTTATTAAGTAATGGGAATATTGATGAGGATTTTAAAAGTAGAATATCAACTTGTTGGATTACATAGAGACAAGAAAGTGGGGTTTTATGCAATAAGAGGATAACTAATAAATTAAAAGGAAAATTTTATAGAATAGTTGTTAGGATAATGACCCGATATGGAGCGGAGTGTTGGGCTTTAAAGAAAAAACATGAACAAAGTCTCTTTGTTAGTGAGATAAGGATGCTCCGATGGATAATAAGAATTACTACAAATGACAAAATTAAAAACCAGTACGTGAGAGAAACGTTAGGACTTGCTCATGTATTGTGTAGACGAGTAGATGAACCTATAACAATAGGAAGATTGTTAAAAATACAGGGTAAAAGAGAAAGGGGACTCCCTAAGCTATTATGGGAAGAACTTATAAGGAGAGATCTTAAGGAATTAAACTTCATTGATAATGTTGCATATAATAGATTAGAGTGAAAAAGGAGAATCCATATGGCCGTTTCCATATGATGGGATTAAGGCAAGGATGATGATGACAATGATGAGGTTTTCCTAATCAGGCTACTAAAGTCACAAATCTAAAAAAAGCATAGGTCGGGAAATTGACTTAACCCAATAAGCCTAAAACATGATCTAAATGGATGAAAACTTGGTCCAACTCATTTACTAACCCATCAGACTTAAATTCCACTATTTTAAGCTAAAACGGACTTTCTACCTAAAAAAAATATATTTTGTAATTATCTCCTTAAATTAATTTATTAGTAGGTATAGGTTAATTAAGTTAAAACTTAATTATTAATTTGTTAAATGTGACTCGGTAATATAAGAACACACTTCACGATCGATGGGGCCTAATACTGGTGGAATAATGTAAATAAAGAAACTCCCGTCACCTATTCCCTTATCATTCCATAAATGCCCATAGTATTAAGTCCCTTAAAATATTTACTTTGTGGATTAAGGTATTTTTGTCCATTTCTAAAGAATGTGTATTCACGTGGAACATATAAGAATCAAGTAATATTTATTACATTGGCTATATATATAACGTGGAACATATAAGAATCAAGTAATATTTATTACATTGGCTATATATATATATATGTATGGGATTTTTTATTTTGAGATTTGTTGTTTTTGAATTTGATTTACAGATAAGAATATTTTTACTTTGAGTTACATATTCACAATTGTATTGGGGTTAAGATTCTTTTAATTTGTACATTTTTAAATAAGTGTGTGCGAGCAATGCGTGCCTATGTTGTGTATCTTTGTGGGTGTGATGCATGCATATATGTATGCAATGAGTGTTGAACTTTGATGTGGTATATTAAATATGTTTCCTATTTATTTGTTTTGACATTATAGAGTTAATAGTTATAATTTTTTAGTATATTGTTATAACCATGGAGATAAAACAATGTTTTATTCTCGAATACTAAAGGAAGAATTGATTAGGGATTTATTAAGTTTTTACTAGAAGCGGAAGGTTAACCTCATGGTGTACTCATAGTCATTGAATTTGATATCAGGATGCCTAACCTGGTGGAGGCATTTATCCTATTGAGAGAAGGGTATAAGGACTGATTGAATTAGGGATAACGATGAGCGGTGAGGTTATGGGGTTCTTGTTAGGAAATGGTGGACTGGGGAAGAGAGGGGAATATTTATGAAATTCCCCCAATTATTTTTAATTTATTAATAAAATTACTATTCATATACAAATTGACAAAGTTTTACTTTTAGAAGTGAAAAAGCGTAGGTAGGTTTTTGTCTAGTTAATTAATTAATTCAAAAAATTAACTACATCCTTAAAAAGTCATAATCCAATTGTGTTTAAACATTAACTCTTTATGATAAGAAATGGTTCAGTTGAATCCAAATTTTGATTTTAACAATGTAATAATTAGGACCCAATTTTCACACTATATTCAAATTATCGATTAATTAAATCCAAATAAACTGACTAATTAAAAAATTTCTATTTTCCAATTAATTAATTAGATCAAATTATAATATGTGGTGATTGATGATGATGAAAATATTAAAAGGAAACACACACATGACCACAGGTATTTAAATGAAAAACTTTTTAAGAAAAAACACTATTGTACATCCAATACTCAAAATACATTAGTACTAAATAAAACGTTATAAGACTTTGACAATTTCATACATGGCTGGCATAAGACTGAATTCCAGACATGAATATTACACTATGCTCTCAATTATCACCTCTACTCGTACTAGCCAACAATGGCTTTTAATCGCAACAACTTACACGACTCTCCCATCTCGGTATCCATTGGTCTTAATGAGAATGATATCATCCCACACGAGACCTTCATGTTATATCTCCAGATGTGAATACAAAGGATTTGCACAAACTAGTTCTATAGGAGTCGTGAAATTAATAGGATCTCTCAACTCACATGAAAACTCTTTTGTTAAAAATTGGGGCTTCCATTTGAAATATGATTTTTGACCCTATTTGTATTGTAAAATGTAAACTTTAAAAGTCATAAATTCTGAAACAATCATTTCACATATGAACGAGTGTGTTCCCTTATACAAATTACATGCATCGTATGAGGTCCTCATATAAACAACATGATTGGTAGAAGGTATTGATCGAAAATCCTTTTCTACAATGCCATCTTTTACAATACTTTATTTTCAGAAGGATTTTATCTAAATATTAAAATCCTCAAATGAAATGAACTTTTACAAGAATTCTCACGTGAAGCAGGCTTTGTGAGAGATTTACAAAGTTGCCCCAAAATTCTAGATTTTTTTTGTAAATCCTTTTTCCAAAAGATATTTTTTCCTATAAATTTCTTAACTTAAATGGAACTGGGGAAAATTAAAAAAAAAAACTTTATTTTACCTTTACCAAACATTAATGCAAAGATGCATTGTCTAATCCGATAAAGTGAAATCTCGATTCATCTTCAAGTCTTCAATAAAAATTAAGACTCAAACACCATGACCTATATTTTGTCAAGCTTCAGAATATAGCCAAAACCAAAAAGAGGATATATAGTATGTCCTTGAAAATTTCCCCCTTCGACTATTTTGGGATGAAATTAAAAATTAAAAAAGAATTTGAAAACAATCACGAGATCAAAAACTAATAAATAATATCTACTTGTTACAAATCCCACGAGACAGACATAATATATTGTACGTCTTTAATGATCCAAACATGTGGAATGAAAAATCGATAAATCAACCAAGCTAAGAATAATATATATCTCGATATAAATAATGCACATGATAGTGTAGAGAAAATGGAACTCACAAAATCTGGAAATTATGAATCAACTATTTTTATAATTAAATTCCAAGAAATAAATGCATATCACATGAAAAGAATTAAATCAAACCAAAAAAGTGGTTCATAAATATGATATAGCATCAAAGTGAATTATTCCACTCAAGATATCTAGTAGGAAATGGAACGAACTCGAAATTGAAAATGCATTAGATAAACACGCAAACCTCTAGATTCGACCCAAAAAAAATTAAGATCACAAAGGCTCATGTTGTTAAAGTCCTAAAGTTAACCATTTGTGTTAACATTTCAATAAGTCCAATTATAAGTCATATATTAGACAAAAATGTTCAAATCCGCTGGTCTTCCACTTATAACTCATGAAACGGGTTATTTAACACGGTAACAAATTTTTAAACCTGATAGGATGTCTTTTCATATATAATAGTTCATTTTTGGCCCGTATCACCTAAAAGAACTTTCTTGCCAATGTTAGCGATCAACCTTCAGGTAGATTTTACTCCAAAAATCATGTAATGACATTTTGTTTTAATTAATAAAAGGATTATCTGTTCATTTGAAATGAAAATCATATTTATGAGAAGGATTTATATTTTTGTTCTTTAAATATATTGTTTGATATGTCAAAGGTTTTCTTTTGCACCTTAAATAACAGGAGACATCTGTCGGTGGCTCTAGACACAAATATATTTAGTACTGCCACATGTCCATCCAATCTTTGGATATCCTTTTTGCTCGTGGGAGAGTTCATGTCAATCAGTGCTTGGATATTGCCTGGATTTGCCTATATACCCTTATGGTTGACTATAAAACCTAGGAACATTCCCTCATTGACCCTAAAAGCACACTTCATTGAGTTAAGCTTCATTTGGTGGTTTCCAATTGGTTCTCCTAAGATCATTGATATGATCAGTAGATTTCTAGCTCTTTGTCAGCATGTCATCCACATAGACTTTCATGGTTTTGCAAGTCTGATCTTTGAAAACCTTATTCACTAGCCTTTGGTATGTTGCTTCAGTATTTTTTACCCGTATAGGCATAACATTGTAATAGTATGTACCTCGACTAGTGATGAATGAGGTTTTAACTCAATATTTTGGCTTCATCTTTATCTGGTTATATCCAGAATAGGCATCCATAAAATTTAATAATTCATGTCCCACTGTGGCATCGTTCAGCTAGTCAATCATGGGCAAGGGATAATGATCTTTTAGGCAAGATTTGTTAAGGACAGTGAAGTCTACACACATACGCCGATTGTCATTCTTCTTTCTTACCATGACAACATTCGAGAGCCATTCCGAATATTTTACAACTTTGATGAAATTTACCTTCTGTAATTTATCCACGTCTTCTTGTTCTTCCATGTTCTTCTCCTGGCTGAACACGTGGCTTTTCTATTTCACTAGCTTAGCATCCTTCATTATGCTAAGATTATGCCAAGATCTATATCTGACATGTCTTCATGGCTCAAGGCGAAAACATTATTTCTCCTCTTAAGAACTCAGATAATTCCTTCTTGAGAGTAGGATCCAGAGATGATCTGGGATGTACACTCTTGTTGTTCATCATCCAGTATCACCTTCTTTATTTCCTAAATTACTTGGCCCTTGAATAGCTTATCTTCATCTCAAGGATCCATCGTCTTAATCTGATAAGTGGTAGCTAATTTCTTCTACTCTTTCTATTCAAACGATGTGTAATAGCACTCACAGGATTTTACTTTATTCCTCTTCACCAAGTTGACCCCATAATTAGTGTGAACAACAGGAATTAATGAATAGTAGATGGAACAGTTTCGAACTTCTTCAAACTAACCCTTTTGAAAATAATATTATAGGTTGAATGTATGTTCTCGTCCAAAATAAAAAAAAATGAATTTTTTCTATTCATCAGCCTGTCACAGGTCATAACTACCAATTCTATGGCCCCTAAAGGGAATGCCTTATCCCCTAAAAATCCTATCAAAGTCTAATAGTATGCCTCTAACTTCCCGTCCTTCAACCTCATGTTCTTGATATAGCAGTAAAATAGGACATCGTCTGAGCTTCCGTTGTAAACTAGGATTCTTGCTACCCTACTATCGTGTACTACTATGGTTATGACCAGGGGGTCGTCATGTTGGTAGAGAACACTAGATAGATCATTTTTAGAGAAACCAATTGTAAGATGATCCATGTTTACCTTTTTGGTGAGATCTTCCATGGTCCCAGCTAAGTTGAGTTATTTAATATGGGCACAATCCTTTGCCTCATTTAGGTAGACTTCTCTCTTTGTCGGTCCATCTCAACCACCAATATATCCTCCCACAATATGTTGCACTCTAATGAGATCATATTGACCTCATATATTGGCTCCTTAGGTTTCTTGGACAGGTTATGATCATCCTCTTAATCATATTCATGACCACTTTTCTTCTCGTCCGCCTTCCTATAAAGGGACTTTGATTATCTTCTGGGTTTCTACTCATCATGCGTGTCTAATTGGCTACCGTTGTCAACAAACTTGGTCAGTTTGCCTTGCCTAATGAGAATTTCATTCTCATTCTTCAAATCCAGGTAATTATCCATGTGTTGTTTATGATATTTACGGAACTCATAGTATTTGGATTTATCCCTCCGGTTATGAGGATTTTTAGTTTTCTCATCCATTTTAGGTCATTGCTTCCTTAAAAATCCTCAAGGATGTGGTGTACCTCACCATTAGTGGTGTATATTCATCAAACTTACTCAGTTTGTGAGCCTTTTTACTATCCCTAAACTTTTTCTTCTTGTCCAAGATTTTGTTGGTATTATCCTTAGAATGGCTAGACTCCTTCATTTTCATGACTTCCTCAGCATGCATAATCTTTCCAATCTTGGCCAACAGTACATAGATTGTGTTCGATGGCTCCTTAGCTAATGTCCAGAATAACTTTCTAGGTTGTAGGCCACTCATAATTATTGTGATTGTCACATTGTGTTCACAATCAATGACCTCCAGCTTTTCAGTATTGAACAAGGTAATATACTCCCTTATCATCTCGTTCTTTATTTGATGAGTGATTAACAAATGGGCCACCTTTTTTTACTGTGTTTGAACTGAAATGGAAGTTACTGATGAAGAACTAGGTCAATTGTCAAAGGTTTGAAGTCTGACTTCTTAGCAAACCATTGTACTAGATTTGGGTCGAGTTAGTAATCGTACTGGAGAATGCTAGATAATGCATCTCGTCGGGGGTAGAATAAATATATGATACAGCCTATTATTACTATATATGTAACACAAGATCTTATATTCCATCATATTTGGGAGTGATGACATGTGTTTTGAACTTTTCAGGTAATATATAGCTCGCACCCTTATATAAAACCTCTCTGCAGAGGGTTTTTGTCTTCATGATCTCACGTAGATGATCCTCTAAGCATTGGATTGACCCCTTATAGGGTTTCTCTTTCTTATCATCCTTAACTGACTGCTCCTGCTCAACTTTCAGTTGAGCTCTCTTGTTGGGAAGTCTGCTTGACTTTGGTCGATTCTCAAATGCTCGTCCTAAACCTTTTTAAAAGTTTAAACGTTATGATTTCATCCCTTCTTTATTACTCTTTATGCTCTATGATCCACCTGCATTCGTGGGATATTTTAGCTCTTAAGACTAATTAGTCTAAAGGGGACCCAATACCAATTCTCTCTAATATGCTTCAACGTTCAAGGGAATAGATTTGGTCATCATCATAGCCACCTTTTCAGATGGTATATATGGATCTTGGTTTGTAAGATCTTTCATCTTATTCATATTATGTGTATCTAAACCTTTTACCTTCTACGTGTGAACTCCTCTAACCGTTTGGGATTTTCTACTATCCTGTCACGATACATATATCTTTTGTCTCTATGTGGGGCCAATGGTGGCATATCTTACCTCTGATATGGGTTTGCACCCCTACTGGGACAGTTTCTACGAGCCTCTTTTGTCCGGTTAAGATTCTTTGTGTCAATTACATTATGATTTCTTACATAGGATCTTGGCCTCTTACTAAGTGTTGTAATATTCCATGTAGGCCATTCACCCTTACAGGTGTGGAACGAGAAGTTTCTTTAGCGGACCTACTACTTTCTGAATTTTCACCCATATCCACGTATTTGTAGAAAAATAGAGTATTGCAGCCAAAAAACCAGAGTAATAACAAGAGTAACAGTAAGAAGAGTATCTAGGTAGTCAAATGGGATATAAATCAATGAAACCAGAGTAAATCAGGATCGAGTATCCTAGAGTTTGAGAGAGAATATCGATAGAAAGAAATAATAGGCTTGTCAATACTTCCCATAAATGGCGCCATTCTGTTAACGCATAAAAATGGTGTATGGATCATGTCTGAACGATATACACTAATTTTATATTAATAATGGATAAATAGATAAGGATCGTAAAATGTTTATCTAGAGTAAGTATAGTAAAGAAAATGTGAGAGGAAAGAGATGAAAACTGTGTTTATGTGGTTCAGCCCAAGACGGTGCCTATGTCCACAGGTGTAGTAGTGATTTGTATTAGTTTCAATGGGAAAAGCCATAGATGAATGGCATATTTCTCTAGTTCACTCCATAAATGGACAACATAATGGTAGGAAAATTATCTCTTGATAAGGGATTGTGTGCCGTATTTATATGTGTCGTGAGGAGGAGAAGAGAGAGAGAATATAGTGGAGACAAAAAGGAATGTAGAGTGATAAGTTTCATGAATTTATAGATTAGGCAGATAAACCTTTACATGCATAACGAGGGAATGAGATGGGTACAAATTGCCCATCAATAGTGGAGGAGTAAAATAAATCAAACCCCTCATGTGTGTCTACTAAGTGCTACCGATGTCAACACCCACTATATAATAGCAACTTGTACACGATGTTAAATAACGCCATCAATAGCCATAGGATGGGTAAGCTAAAGTTACGGTCTGTGATGGTGTTGCCGAGCAGAATTGCGTAGGATGATCAGATTATAGTTTGAGCTGACCTCTTTCAAGACATGGAAAAAGCCAGCTATCACTATGTAATTGGTTCTCTGATCATACCATATTCATGGTACAACATCCTTAAAGTCTCATATCCTCATAAAAATACTGTCAATACAAAAAACCTAAGATAAAACAACTAAATCAATAAATTAAAATGAATATTAACCATCACAAGTCTCTAAAACCATGATGAACAGTTAGTTTCCACGACCCAAAAATCACTAAGAACAGTAATCAACCATGGCCTCTAAACCTAGAAACACTATGAATAGTTAACTCCATGGATTAAACTCAGAATACAAGAAATGGTTCATCTCATTAAATGGAATGAAAATTAGGGTTTTAATCAAGGAAAAAGAGGAATATAATAGATCCCTTACTTTAGTGGACAAGTCTGATGAACAGTAGTTAGTCACGACCTTTAAAATGCCTCCTTTACTCTGGTGAACAGAAAAAGTCCACAGCCTCTTTTTTCTCTCAATATCTCATTTTCTCTCTTCAAAGTGGGAATTATTGTCTTTAGAAGCTCTGGTAAGTGTGTCAAGGGTTGTTATGAATAGGAATTACTAGAAAACCTAGGGTTTCCACTTACGCCATCAACTTTCCACAAATATCCATCCAAAAAGGCTTATAGAAGCATCAAGACTTATTTTTCAAGTAATGACCTAAATAGGCTATGTCATCATATCATGTGCTGAGCTTTTGCAAGCTTATATCACCAAACTCCGCGGCCTTTTTTCCTTTAGTCGTTGGCTTCCTTTATCTCCATGGCCTGTAAATCGATGGTCTTAAACTTTGCAGGTGTAATCTTTTCATATTGTTTGCAATTTTCATCATGGGTCGTGGTCTTTATGAAAGAACTACACTTTTTTTCTTGGGCTCCTATATTTCCACAACAATTCTAGAGTCATTGCAATCTCTTCAACTTAGGAAATTATGTTCTCAAAATTTAATAAATTGAAAGCAATAACTTAATCCATACCTTAGAATAGATGTGTGAACTTTTCTATGATGACTTACTCCAACTCCCACGTTTCCTTGTCCCTATCCTAATGTCTCCAAATCACTTTAACTAGGGAAATTGTCTGTGTCCTCGGCTGTTTTTCCTCTCTCTAAAATTTCAACTATAGCCTCATCATAACTGAAATATTCACAAATCTCAATAGGCCAATGGAATAACATGGTTTCGGTCACTAATATAGTTCCTCATTGTAAGGACATATTTTATAATTCTTATTTAAATTAGTGTAAGTCGTATACCGCTACAAATCATCAAAGAAAAAGTTCAAGTTTGAAGATACATGAAGATGGATCTGAATATCAAAGTTAATCAACATTCAAGCCTCTGCGAGATTTATTTTGGAAAAGATGTGTTTTAAGTCCTTAACGGTACATTTAAAGTGTTGGGATATTTTTTCTAATATATTTTCTAAGTGTTGAGGCATTATTTTTCATCAAAGAATTTTTTCTAAGTGTTGAGCGGAATTTTTAACAGAATAAAAATCTATTTTTTTCTCGTATGTGTGACACCCCGCCTAATTAAATACCGGGCGATCACTCCTTTATTAAATTAAATCAAGGTAAACAGTTGGTTCATTCTCAGCATCACTGTCGATAAATACATTTTCCAATTTAACACCCTAAATAATTAAGCTAAGTGTCAAAACCATTTTCATACATGCTTTCCAATTTTTATTTAAAGAAAAAGATTTATTTATTCAAAAACAACATTTCTACAATTAAGAATCACATCACAGTAAACCAAATAATATAATACATTCGTCAATCGAATGTCAACATATGAAAACTAAAGTCATAAAATCCAAACTGAATAAATCCCATAGAAAAATACTGGAAACAACTGAATATAAATGTCCCAATAACAAAAGAAATAATGGAAAGGGCTACACATGCCCAACTAAATGAAAGTACTAAGAGTGGATCCGAATGAACGATGTCGTCTAATCAAGAGACCTGCAACTCCCACCTAAGCTGCAGCGCGTTCCTTCCAAGAGATCCTAATCAAGACGTCCCTGTGGCTGGGCACCTGTAATACATACATATATATACAAGAGAGAGAGAGAGAGAGAGAGAGAGAAAGAAAGAAACGGGTCAGAGCCCGAAAGTGTGTTTGATTTAAAATACGTTTAGCAAGTATTTAAATTGATACAGGCCAATGCAACAACATATTAGTGCGTCACTCTCTTGAGAAATACTCACCTCTCTTCTAATGTGCGCACCTATCGCACTAATCTTCCCAACGGTTTATTTTATAAATTATCGCACTAGTCTTTCTAAAAGATTTAACCTATCTTAGATTACTCGTAAGATTTACAATACACGATTTCACTTTAAAAAGATGTTCCAATTTGTAGCCAAAGTTCTCTATTTTTAACTTCGTAAAAATTTATAAAGTACCCGTGACATTTTATACTTTCTCAAAACAAGTATTTATAATATGAGTCAACAACCATGTCTTACTTATCAAATCACAGTAGTCAGTCTCAAATTTCATAATCTCATATATATATTAACTACTCGTATAATATATATATATATATATATATATATATATATATATATATATATATATAACAGCACCCCGAATAAAACTATGGTGCGTGCATACTCTACTATCCAAAGCCCCATATCACTCATATTAAGGGGAATACATTCGGAATCACTCTTGAATTGTATTAACATAAATACACAAACAATATTGAGGCGAAGCATAGATTCCAAGTCTCTAAGAGGATGGCACATACCGGCGTCTCTTAGGACCGTCTGAACTATCACATCGATAGCCTGTACCAAGGATATCTATCTTCTAGGGTACAAGTCAATATCCCCCATAAAGGTCCCATCGAGATAAGACTTGTCCCAGCGTGAAAACCTCAGGGATAGCAAGTAGCGTGGGTATGATTTTCACATGCATATAATATATGTACACACAATCATATAAATATACCACTTTATCAAATTTATATAGGTTCTTCT